>NW_023591490.1:0-17391 GCF_014843425.1 Jatropha curcas | reverse complement strand
CAACATCGCGAAGCGCGAGAATCGGCGATTGAGAAGTCAGAGGGTTTCTGGCTCAAGTCGCGACCGCGTATGTGAAAGTCGCGGCGCACTTGTGCATCCCTGAGAGTCAGTGTGTTTCTGGCTAAAGTCGGCGACCGCGCAGCACAAGTCCGCGAGCGCGAGATGAAGTCGCGAGCGCGCTTGTGTGATTCGGAGCGCGAGATCGCACTACTGAGAAGTCAGAGAGCTTCTTGGCCAAATCGCGACCGCGGGCGCAATGTGAAAAGTCACGCGAGCGCGACTTGCTTTCCCAGACCGCGTGAGCGCGGCGACGTGTTTCCAGATTTGCAGTCTGTGTTCTTTTAGCCATAACTCTCAATATACAACTCCAAATTTTGAATGATTCCAAAAGCCCAAGTAAAAAGATACCATAGACCGAACAAATAACTCTTCTTGACAATCCCTAGTTTCCATCAATTAAATGGGGTCATAAATCAAGATTGAAGTTGCTGGTAAAATTTCACAGCAAATCTGGTTCAGCATAAACTCATTCCCATCCCCTGTTTTCTCACCAATTACCAGTCCTCCCACTCACCATGAAGCAATATTATCTCATTAACAACACACCACACAATTTCTCATGCAAAGAATATTGATTAAACTAAAAGAGATAGCACACCTTTACGCCCAATAAGCTTTAAAAGCTCTTCCCTTTTAGCTTCCTTTTTACCTTTGGCTCACCTCTCTATACAATAAAAGTTCTATAAATTATCTAGACAGGATCACCAACAATGAAGTCCAAGTATGAAATTCAAGAAGGTTTTACTTACTTGGATAGAATAGAAGTTGAATAATGCTTAGCTCCATTAAATATCTTCCCCACCATTAAGACGTGATGGAGAAAAGAAAGGTATAAGAGGAAGTAGAGGGAGAAGAATGAGAATAAGGATGAAAGAAAATGAAAATGAAATGGAATCGCACGGGGGTAGTCCCTCTAGATGTCATTGATTTTTTTTTTAATATGAAAATTACCAAATGGTACCTCAAGTGGTCAAAATGATACAACTCAATACCTCAACTTTAACACTTTAGTTGAAAATCCAAGTTCCTAATCCTTATACTTTGATCTTTTTGGTTTCCCTTCAAGTAGGTTCCACTGTCTTTCCTTATTTCATTACATCCCATTCTAGCCACTAATTAGAATCTAAATGGATCGAACCGGGTTTTTGGATCAGTCGACTCGACCTCTTAAGCAACGACCGCGATTCACTATTACATAATGGTTTAAGTTTTGGAGAATTTTGATAAGGTGTGCGAGTTTTATATATTTTTAGTAATAGTTTTATATATAGAATTTTAGTAAATTTTAATCACTTTAATTTGTTTTTTTATTCATTTTTAAAGTATAATTTTGTTAAAAGCTTCCCTTGAATCATAATCCACTTGATCTGAAGAAATTTGCAGGTTTGGCACAGGAAAAAGCAATTACAAAGCATACTCAATCTCAAGCATGCCAGACCGTGCTTAACAAGCACTCCCGTGCTAAAAAACTAGGAAATCAAGTGGAGAAGTCAGGAGCAAGCACGCCAAGCCTGTGCTAATGGCACGCCCGTGGCCAAAAGAAGCTCAAGGGCGTGCTTGCCTAAGTGCGCCATAACAAAAATCTATTCTTGGGAAGGACAGAGACAAGCACGCCCAACGCTGTGGCTAATGCGCACGCCCGTGCCCATGAGACCTCACCCTGAGTGTATTGTCAGTAGCACAAACCAGTGCTCAACCATCCAGAGTTTCTAGACTTGAAGGCACGCAGCCAAGGCCATGCTATATGGCACGCCTGTGCTATTGGAAAGGCAGAGGCTGACCTATTGAGCTAAAGCGCAAGCCCCAAAAATCTATTGTTCTCAACATTGGCCCACGCTCGATTATTGTTTCCTAAACTTGCTAAGTCAAGTCTAAACCTATTTAGGAAGAGAAAGATGTCCTAAGTAAATGATAGAAATCCAGCCTAAATAGTCATGATCTCCTAAAGAGATTTTGCATCTAAAAACAGGATTCTGTTTCCTTAAAACAGGTCAGATTCTGCTGGGCAGGAGGTCTATTAATAAGAGAGGAGTTATTCATTGTGAGAATATCTTCAAAATTTAGCCATTCTTTCTGGCATAGTCTCTCTCTCTCAAAGGGTTCAAACATCCAAGATTTGGGTGCCAAGATTCAAGGAAGCATCCACATAGCTGTTTACCTGTTTTAATTCTCCTTAACTCTTAATCTTGTTTTTTTCTCTTTATTGTTCATCACTGATTTATGAAGATTTATTCAAGAGTTATTGGAGTTTTTTAATTTTAATTATTATATCTAGCTAAAACTCTTAATACTAGGGATTTTATGTAACTTAATTCGATTCCAATTTATAATATGTAACGATTTGTTTTTCATTGTTCTTGTTATAATCTTTGTTTAATTGAACTTAAGCTTCCAGGCAAGTTCTCCGCTGGATTGAATTATTCTTAATCACTATCGGGAGAGAGGGTTTTGATATGAAAAAGGTAAAATGAATTACTTGAGAAAAATAACTTGGAATGCGGAAGCTTTATATGGTTTTGACTAGGGGGGTTTTCATAAGTTAAATGACTTCAGGGTTTATGAATTCAACAAAAAACATAAAACTTAGTGATTTTAATTTATGTTGATTGCAACTATTGGAAAGATAGGTAATTTGGACTAGATTAGAATAGCTTGACATACATCGGGAGAGCTTGTTAGTGATTTTAGGGTTGTTTCTCCTACTTGAACAATAAAAATCGATTTAACAGACTATGAGATAAATTGGATAGAATTACGTGAAATCAAATCCCTAGTAATTTTAAAATCCTTGAATTCCTTTTCACCTAAACTTATTGGGCTTGATCTCTTCTGTTTATTCTTGAATTTACTTTCCTATAACAATCTCTCTTATTGTTCGTTTAAATAATAATTGGTTAACATAATTTTGGTACTTGATATAACAATCCCTGTGGTTATGATACTTTCCTCACTCTATATTACTTGTTTGCGATTTCGGTATACTTTGCAAATCTCTGTCAACATGCCAACCTTACTTTGATAAGGAAGGATTTTGTTTTTTGACTCATCCCCCACCCCCCGTGTTTTTGTGAGGGCTTTCGAGATAGGTGCACTGACCCATGATGTATAGAGGGTTACAGTTGACACACAAGACATTTTGGACACTTTGTGATAATGGATAAGACAGTTGTTGACCACGGTTGAATGATAGAGATACGGTGCCCTAGATGATAGGGCTTTTTGTGATTTTTCTTTTTATATTAGTTGTACTTATCTTTGAGGTATGTAAAAAGGGAATCAATTTTGACATTTTTTACCTTTTCATAGAAAAGGAAGTTCGATTTTATCCTTCATAGAGATTGTTGTGCTTTTAAGCCTTTATCTTTTGCTAACCCGCCCTTTCAGAATTTTCGACTTAGCAGGTTGCGCCTAGACTTTTTGGCCTAAGCCGTCCCAGATTTTCGACTTAGCAGGTTGCCCTAACTTTTGCCTAAGCCGTCCTTTCGAATTTTTGACTTGGCAGGCTTGTACTGATTTTGCCTAAGTCGCCTGCCCTTGTAGGTTTTCAACTTAGCTATATTTATTTTTGTTTGAACCACTCTTTGCGAGTTTTCAATTCAACTTTTGATTTGATTTTTTTTATTCTTTTTCTCTTTTTTTTAGTTGGCACAATGAAAATCTGAAATTTTCATGAACGGAGCAAAAATGTATTTTTATTATTATTGTGACTGCACCCACAAGTTGAGCTACCTACATATCTCGTGCTTTTGGAACATATTTCTAGGAGTCAAGTCAATGTAGTTCTATTTAACAATGGTATAATGGGGATAATATTGCATGGATTCACACAAGTTGACTAGATGCATTCACACAATGTATCTCTTGAGTTAATCCAAGTTGCATGGATTGGTGAATTCATTGCCATTAATATCTGATAGGATGACACTACCTCCGGAGAGGATTTTCTTCAGAATATAGGGGGCCGGCCCACTTTGGCCTAAATTTACCCTGGGGATCTTGTGTAGGGGCTCCGATTTCCTTAAGTACAAGACAACCTTCTTCGAGTTTTCGATCACGAATTCTTTTGTTACAGTATCTGGTTATTTTCTATTAGTAACCTTGGATCTGATTCAGAGCCTCTAACCTTTTCTCATTAATGGCATTCAACTGATTGTGGTAATTCTGAGCCCATTTTGCTTTGGACAACTGACTTTCCCACATGACGCTAGCTAATAAAATCTGAACTTCAATAGGGAGAATTGCTTCCATCCCATACACTAGTGAGTATGGTGTTGCCCCGATTGGCATTCTGATGGAGGTTCTGTAACCCCATAAAGCAAACAGTAAATGCTCATGCCAGTTTTTGTGATTACTGATCATCTTCTGGAGGACGTTCTTAATGGACTTATTGGCTGCTTCAACTACTCCATTGGTCTGAGGCCTGTATGGTGAAGATTGGTGATGATGAATCTTGTACTTATCCATGAGAGTGGAGACTCCCTTTTGAAAATGAGACCCATTGTCTGATATGATCTTGAAAGGAATCCCATATCTGATTTTTGTCTAGATGAACTGAGCCACTTTCTGGAGTTTAGAACATGATAGGAGGTAGCTTCTAAATGAAGTAGTCAATGGCTACCAATATGTACTCGTGCTGGTTGGAAGACTTTGAAGTGATTCTACTAATCACATCAATTTCCCATGTTGCAAAGGTCTAGGGTGTAGAGATAGGATGAAGAGCTATGGGGGGCATTTTCTGAAGCTTGGCATAAATCTACCAATTATGACATTTCTGGACGAATTTGTCGCAATCTGATCACATGGTAAGCCAATAATAACCCTGATTAATGATCCTATGGGCTAGAGTCATCCCGTTCATATGGGGGCCTTCTTCTCCGGCATGTACCCACTCCATTATCTACTAAGCTTCTTCTTCTGTTACGCACCTAAGGAGTGCCTGATTCCATGTTCTCTTGTATAGAATTTATAAAGGTAGCCTTTTAATAACTCCCGAAGAGTCCTCTTATCAAATTTAGAAGCACCTTTGGGGTATTCCCTTTTTTCTAACCGGGTTTAAATGTCCCAAAACCATGGCTTGCCATCGATGAGTTAAAGATTGCAGCAGTATGCTGGTTGTTGGTGAATCTTGATATTCAAGGGCTTGATGACCATATCTAAGTTGTCATCTACCATTAAGGCAAGAGTAGCCAGTGCATCGGTAAACTAATTCTTAGCCCCAGGCAAGTAATGGAAGGATAGTTCTTCAAATTACTGATCTAACTTGTTGAGGCACTGGAGGTTAGGAACCAAGCGCTGCTATTTGATTTTCCACTTTTTCAAGGCTTGGGAGACTATCGGGATCAAGTCTCTGTAAACTATTAGGTGCTTAACCTAGAGGCTCGGTGTTGCTTCTAGTTTGACAATGCAAGCTTCATACTCTGTTTCATTGTTCGTGACCTAAAATGTCAACTTGATACTGAAAGGCAGTCGCTCCCCATCTGGAGTTACTATGACTACCTCAGCACTATAACCCTGATAGTTAGCGATCCTGTCAAAGTACATTTTCCATGTATTTGACTGGATATGAAGGATATCTTCATCTGGAACCTGATGTCTGCTACTTCAGCATCCTCGGGAGACGCAACTAGGTGATCTACTATCACACTGTCTTTGATTGCCTTCTTCATAAAAAAACTTCAAATCAAATATTGCAAAGATGGTGGCCCATTTCGCCATTTTACTGTCTAAAAGGAATTTGAAGGAGCTCTGGTCAATGATTATGTGAGTAGTGTAGAAGCACAGGTAATGCTGGAGCTTGGTGCATACCCATGCTAAGGCCAAGCATAGCTGCTCGATCTTATTTTACTTCAACTCGGTAGCAAGCATGTGCTTACTCAAGCAGTAAACAACATTCTCCTTGTGTGAGTCTGATGCTTTTCGTGCCAACATCGTCCTTATGGCTTCATCAATCATTGAGAGATACAGAAGAAGTGGTTTTCCAGGCCTCGAAGGCTGAAGAATTGGAGGGTTAAATAGGTATGCTTTGATCTGATCAAAGGCTTTCTTGCACTGGTCATCCCAAGTCTTGGAGGCATCCTTCCTCGATTTCTTGAAGATCAGTCCACAGGTATATACTAACTGTGAAACAAATCGGCTGATGTACTGCAAGCAGCCTATTAACCCATGGATCTCCTTTTCTGTTTTAAGAGGTTGCATCTCTAAGATGGCTTTTGACTTTGCTGGATCAATTTCAATCCCTCTTTTGGAGACCATGTAGCCCAGGAAGGTACTAGATGGCGCCCTAAAGAGACATCTGGCTAGATTAAACTTCAGGTTATACTATCAAAATTTGGAGAAGAACTGCTCGAGGGTAATCAGGTGACTAGGTCCATCCTTGGTGTGAATAACCATGTCATTAATATATACCTTTATGTTTTTATGCATTAATTCATGAAATATTATGGTGGCCATCCTCTGGTAGGTGGCATCGGCATTCTTCAACCCAAAAGGCATCATTCTATAGTAAAATGTACCCTATTCAGTAATAAATAAAGTCTTCGGCCTATCCAGAGGATGAACAGGTATTTGATTATACCTTGCATACAAGTCTATAACTAAGATAACACTGAATCCTGCCATTCTGTCAAGAAGCAAGTGGGGCAACAGGAAGTCGTCCTTGGGATAGGCCTTATTCATATCCCGATAATCGATGCAAATTCTCATCTTGCCATCTTTCTCGGGAACCGGTACTATGTTGGCCAACCACGTTGGATAATCTATTGCCTCGATGAAGTTGTTCTCTAACAGCTTGGCTGTTTCTTCTTTAATTTTGAGAGAAATCTTTAGTTTTTGTCTTTGAAGCTTTTGTTTTACTGGTTTAACATGATCATAAGTGGGGATCTTGTGGACCGCAATGTCAGGATCTATACCGGTCATATCACTAGACGTCCACGCAAAGTAATATGAATACTATTTGATGAGTTCCATCGACCCCTATTTATAATATCACTCATGCACAATAAACGTATGCTTTGGTTCATTTTCTCTACCAACATTTATTTGTTCTTTTGTTATTTTAATTTTCTATTTTGCCAGCAATCTCATTCAGGTTGGAAAGAGGGTAACAAGAAAATTGAAAATTTTCATTAGTAATAAAAGTGTCATGGTCGGCATCTATATTAAGTTCGACAAAGAGATCTCCTAACTCTGAAAGAGAAGACAAGGAAGACTCAGAAGACTCTGTACTGGACTCTGACTCAGATTCATTTTGTGACTCAAACTTAGGTTCAGGTTTGACAAGGAGGGTGAACTACTCTACATTCTCTTCCAAGTACCAATTCTGGAGGGGTGCTTGGATAGGTTGAATGAGGCTTGTGGGGTCTGTATCCACTTGATCAGTTATCATGCATAGGTCAAAACGAGATGCTTTCATATTATTCTCCCAATCTATTTTGAGCTTGAAAAGAGGCTTATGGACTTCTACAGAGAACTTGACATCAAAGAGAATTTCAAAACCAGAGACTAGTCTTTTAGTCAGGGGACAATGCCAAGGTTCTTAAAAGAAATAGTAGGGTTCAGATTCCCCTTTTTTGACAAAGTAAACATTCAGGGTTTTGAAGTATACGCACATTTGAATGTCCCTAGAATCACCACTTTTCTTAGCCATCCATTTGGTGTCTTCTAACTCCTCTCGGTCTTGGCCGGTCGGCTTGAATCCAAGACCGAATAGAGGTTGAGAAACCAAGTGCTTAGTGAAGGAAACCATAACTTGTTGGTTTTGGCCAAGCCCTATACTTGGAAAATAGCATATACATTTATTTGAAACTAAGGCTAGAAATCTTAGTGAGTTTAATGATTAATTAAGATTGATGATGATAATTATTATGAATTAATTAATTGACTAGGTGTAGTATAATTAATTGATTAAATGATTAAAAGGGCATTTAGATTAATTAGGTGAGCTAATGGTAAATAAGGAAAATAATATATTATATGGCTATTAAGCTAATTAGGTAATTATTAGAATGATTTAGTAGTTAAAATAAATTGGTGAGTTTAATAACCCTCATTTCATTTGTCATGTTGGATTTATTGCATTGGGAATGTGCCAAAGTCTTGGAAATTATGTCAATTAATGAATTGAAAATTTATTATGTGAAAACATGGTATAATTGATAAATTAATTGAATGATATGAATTTGTGTACCATGACTGAATATTTTATGAAATAAAATATTTTTTATGAACATGATGAATTTATGCAGTTATATATGAATTATGAGATTTAAGTATGATTATGTGATTTTATGGAAATGAAATTATGATGGAATATTTAGTATGGAAAAGTATGATTTTTATGAATAAATGGAATTTATGAAAGAGAATATTTTTCGAATTATAATAAAATATTCCGATGTTTTATGAGACAGTAAATTCTAAATGCTGATATGGATGAATTATGAAATGAATTAAATATAATGAATGTTTTTAGCGGCCCTAGTTTACTTGGTCGAGTCAATAGTAGTATAGATGTATGGCATGTCATAGGGAAAATAGTACTATCTACATGTAACACGCAATGTCTTACAGGGGCTAATGAAGCCCATTTCATAAGAGCTAACAAATTCCACTCTTATAGAAGCTAACGAACCCCATTTATGGATACTTGTGATTCTGATCGATGGGTTGTTGATATTATATGAGCTTTTGAGCCATATGTTTATTATGGAATTCTCTGTCTACTATTTGATTCTTTTAAGTGAGCTAGTGGCCTAATTAAAAATGCATTTTTATGAAATAAATCAAGAATTAATTATACTGCTTTTATGGAATTATACTAAATTATGTGACACTGTGGTTAAGTCTATATTTATGCTTTTATTTATTCATGCATGAATACTGAAATGGACAATATATGTTAATTAATTAAAAGAATGTTATTAAGTAATTAAATAAATAATTAATCATGCTGCTAATTAGGGAATTATCTAGTATGTTGTGATGGTATGACTATATAAGGGATTATGCTTAAATTTAGTGAAGGATGACTTAAGTGATTGTGTATTAAATGTTGATCATAAATATTATAACCGTTGATTTAATAGTTATATTAATTATTGATTATGTTTGTTTTGATCTAGTGAATAATTTATGATATTTAAATGATGATTATGAAAGTTTTTGGCATATGATTAAATTATGATATAAACGTTGACTATGTGCAATTAGCCTGTGAATAAATTATGTCTTGAAGTGTTGCATGTTATGCCCTGAGATTTATTTATGCTATAAATATATGAATTTATGGTTATATGCTTATGTGTGATCTCCTATGAAATGGGGAAATAAGTACCACTAAGTTTTATGCTTAGCGCACTAATTTTATCACGCGTAGGTGGTTTGATTATTTGATTAGAAGTAATAGCAATTATTTGATTTATCATAGCATTAGCAGCATATAATTGTAATTATTAGAGGTTCTATATTAATATGATGATTTATGGAGTGTTATATCTAAATTATTATATATGATCTTGAGACATATATATATATAAGATAGTATAGTAATAATTACAAATCATATGTTGACCCTGGATGAGTTATTATGAGATCATTTATTTAAGAATTTTTGAATATTACATTTGAGGTAATTCATTTATGAGAAAATATTATGGGTAATGAATATTGATTCCATTTGGATTATTGATTCTATAATTGATGTTGAGTATTATGTTCGAGAATGTGAATACTCAAATTTTGAGGCTTCTAATGTTGCTGGTGGCATGTGAAACTCTTTAAATGGAGGAAAGCACGCCTGCTACAGTGCCGTGCCAATCACGCCCTGCTACAGTGCCGTGCCCAATTAATTTGACTTTGCTAAAAAAGCCAGTTTTCTGGCCGCGGCGGTGGCGGCGCCGCCCTTAAAGGTGGCGGCTAGCCGCTATCGCCGCCGGCCGACAGCGGCTGCAGTCGCCTGTGGAATACCCATTTTTTTTCGAGGCTTCAAAGAAGCCTATTTTCCCGGACTGGCAAACATCCGGTCGTGGACTGCAAACAGTCCGGCCGGACCGGAGGCCATTTTGGAAGTTCACCGGAAGTATGCCAATATGGTACTTGAAACGTCCAGGGCGTCGCGAGGATCACGGAACTGGTCCCGGAATTTTTTTTGGAAGTCCGGAGCTCCCGAAAAAGCCTCCGGAACAAAAAGTGGCATAGCCAGAGCCACCGGCGGCCCAGGCCGCGTGCCCTCGGCGGCCCAGCCGCCGGCCCCTGGCGGCCCCGTCGCCGGATGCCGGCGGCGCAGCCGCCGAAACAGGCCGATTTTTCGCCTATAAATAGTGGCCCTGGGCCTTCTGTTTTCCTCACTTAGTCTGTGTTGACGGACGCTCCTTCTCCCCTACGCTCTTTGCGATTCTTTACTGCTTTCTTGCATTTTAATTTAGTTTTGTCGCTTTCTTGCTTTGTTAAGTGGTCACTAAAATTAAATTAATTAAAATTCCCTTAACGAGGAGCTTAACCTAGAGTTAAGAAGCGGTCGACGATTTTAAGTGGCCATTAAAACTCCATTTTAATTAATATTTCCCTTAACGAGGAGCTTAACCTGGAGTTAAGAAGCGGTCGGAGATTAAATCAGGTACACAAACTAAACTACGCCTATTTAATTTTAGCACTTCATGCATGCTTCTTTTCTACTCCTATTAACTCTATAACTGCCTAAATGCATCCATATCATCCACTAGGCAAATAAATTGCCTCAATCAAATAAAGATTAAGTTTAAACGCCCGATTAATTAATAATCGTGGTATTAAAGCTTAATTAAAGCTTAAATTCGACGATATTGGCTAAAAGCCTAGTTAATCAATAACTATGGTGAAAGAGCCTTATTTCGAACAGTTTTTTGGCCTAAGTCTAATTAATCAATAATTGTGACTTAAAGGCCCTGATTAAACACTTTTTCTTTTTATGGCAATTAATTGCCTATATTTCAATTTAATTAATCACTTTAGGCAAACAAAAACAAATTGTCTATAAGTGAGATTGATCCTTTTTTAGCGACAAATCGCTTAAATCAATAATTTTTGGCTAAAAGCCTTCAATTAATCACTTTTGGGAAATAAATGGCCTTAAATTGCTTATAAGTGAAAATTAATCTCTTTTATAGCGACAAATCGCTTAAATCAATTTCTTTTGGCTAAAAGCCTTAAATCAACCTTTGGCAACAATTGCCTGAATCAATTCATTTTGGCTAAGAAGCCTTAAATCATTCAATTTTGGCAACAATCGCCTAAACAATCAATCTTTTGGCAATAATAAGCCCAATTAATCTTTGGCAAGCAAATAAGACCAACTTATCTTTTGGCAAGAATAAGCCCAAATCCTTTCTTTTGGCAAAAAGCCTCAAATCAACATTTTTGGCACCAAATGCCTAAAACAATCAATTTTTTTGGCACCAAGTGCCCTGAAAACAATTCAATTCTTCAGGCAAAACGCCCTAAACAAAAAGTGCCACAAAGCATACACCACACTCATTGCATAAAGCATTCCCACTAAAGGCCCTCTTAGAAGACGGCCTCATCGAAACTACGTTGACTCTTGATCTTTCCATTAAACGGAATTACGTAGGCACGTGTAGGCACGTTTGGGATTTAACCCCGAGCGGCAAGTCGCAATCACTTAAAATTGGTCCAAATTACATTAATCACCCTGCAAAGCATTCATTCATGGTTCGTTCATCAGCATGACATAGTCTCGGGATCCATCTCGGGTTTGCAAACCATGCCTTTAACATTGGGTTAATTAATCTAGTAATTAGGTTAATTAAAATTGGAGTCATTTATGGTTTTTTCCTAGTTTACCCTAAAATAATTAAACAAGGTGGCGACTCACACATCACGTGCATTTCTTCCTTAGTCACATGCGACTCACACATCACGTGCATTTCTTCCCTTAGTCACATGCATTCATATGCCTATGATGTTTTGGGGTAGGGGTTCACAGTTTGGCGACTCTGTTGGGGAATATGTGATTTTTGCATAAGTGGACTACAATTGTTGTGTAAACTAACCTGCCCTTCTTTAAGGCATTATTTTACTATGCGTTGTATTGCAGGGTACCTTAGCACAAGATTAAGTGTTCTTTCTTTAAGAATGCTTAATGAGGATAATTTTTGGACCTAATTGAATGTCTTTATTTTTAAAGCATGCAAATTTGTTTATTTATTTGCACGATTGAGAATCTTTTTCTCCATTGCATAAAAAACGAATTTCAAATGAATTTCTTCTCTCTCTGTTCAAACTTCTGCTGTTCAAACTTCTGAGTCTGGTGATAGCAAAGTAGCGCTGATCGGCAGGTCTCTTTGATTATGTCGGACGGGACAGGCCAAAGCGTCTTCCCTGTTACCGGCAAACCGTCCCTAATCCGTTTTGGGCATTGGTCCATGAGTATGCCGTACCGTTTGGACCACGCCGGACAAACTCCTTGTTTCACATTGTCGGTTAGCGTTATATCCATACTCACAGGTTCAAAGCGGTCCCTTAATAAAGCCAATTCTCTACCTTTGTGTCATTAGCCTTATAGAACCTATCCTTTAGGACTGATTGCACCCAATGATGCCTGAATTCATTCCATTAAAAAATTCGAAATTTATGTTGTGATGTTGTGCGCATTCACGCATTCATCCCATTAACTTCACAAAAAAAAAAAACATTTCCATCTTCAAAGCTGGAAAATTTCAACATTTTGCGTCGCTTGAGACTTGAAAAATTACATCTTTGCGTCCTTGAGACCTGGAAAAATTACAGTTTTTGGTCCTTACGCGCCCAAAAATTTCCTCAATTGGCCCCAAAGGCCCCAAAAATTCACCCCACATTTGGCCCCCTTAAGGCCCCAAAAAATTCTCAATTTGGCCCCGAAAGGCCCAAAAATTCTCAATTTGGCCACAGAGCGCCCAACAAATTCACACTTTTGGCCCAACAGGCCCCAAACATTCTCGTCGATTTGGCCCCTTTAAGGCCCCAAAAACATGCCCAATTTGCCACTGAGGCCCAAAAATTCTCAATTGGCCACTGAGGCCCAAGAATTCCCCAATTTGCGCCCCAAGGCTCCAAAATTCACATTCTTGCGGCCCCTAAAGGCCCTTAAAACTTCCCATTTTGGCCCAAGGCCCTAAAATTCACATTTTGGCCCCAAAAGGCCCCAAAACGTTCACCATTCTTGGCCACAGCAGGGCCCCAAAAAAATTCCCAAATTTGGCCCCAACGGGCCCAAAAAATTCCCAATCTTGGCCCTAAGGCCCAAAAAGTTCACATATTTGGCCCCCCTAAGGCCCAAAACTTTTTTTACTTGAGAACTTAGGGCCTTTCGAAAAGTCGAGGTCTAGGCCTAAGCACTCCAACCTTACATATTTCACACCCCATTGGGTTCCTATCCTGGTTGTCCTAGCATACCACACTACCCTACCTCACACTATCCTACACGATAACCTATTGAAAACACCTTATATAGCGATAGTTCCTAACCGTTAGTTGACTATGTCCTTTTACAAGGCTACCCCTCCAAAGGGACCAACCTTGTACCCCGTCTTTTGTGAGATTTTCATTCTCCCCAATGCATCAGCGGAAGTTTCTAAGCTATGGATCTTCCTTATTTTCCATCCTATCTACTACATTTAGTCAGTTTTGTCTTTTTCAAGCATTTTTTCGAAAAATCTTTCTCGATTGGCCGCCAACCTTCACTTAGCATTCAGCACACCGAGCCCCTTGCCTTCATTGGGCAGAGCTGTGAAGGCTAAAAATTTGTCTTGGGCACGTGGCTTCAGCCCACCAGTCCAACAACCCCGGACTTTGCAACCAATGGCATCACTGTCACCCCAACTGCACCAATGGCATCACTGTCTGACATTCAAAGCCTTATGGAACAACTGGAGGCTAGGATGGAGGCCAGAATGAATGAGGCCTTAGCTACACAGAGGACTGCCCTAATAGCTGAACTAGGTGGTGGTAATGGAAACGGGGCTTCCGCTGGGGGAAGTGGACCTGCTACCTCCAACAGGGTCCTGCTGCTGAACCAACAAACCCGGCCCTTAACCTGGACGACATGCCCCCCAGAACTGCTTCTGAGCTGGAAGCTCAGAAAATGAGAGAGAAACTAGAACTCCTGGAAAGGTCTATTACTGCTCTTAAGACACACAAGCAACGGAAGTGGTTGGACATGGACCTCCTTGTCCTTGTTCCCCGAAGCAAGACTGCCTACAAAATTCAAAAAATGCCCAATCATGGCACAAGTTTGATGGAACCACCCTGCCTCCCACAAACGCACCTGAAACATGTTATGTGGGTGCCCTTACAACCCGTTCGACTACAGCGATGCCTCCTTCTGCTCAGTCTGTCCTTCAGCAATCACTCACTTGGTGCTGCATTTAAGATGCGTTTGTAAGCTTGGATCGCTTTCCAAAATGAAGAATTGGGAGGAACATTATGCCTATGGCTTTCAACACAACGCCAGTACCATTACTAATATCGAAGTGGCATGTTAACCCGGACCCGAGGGAGCTGCCGAAAACCACTAAACCAACAAGAACAATCGCACGCCCTTCTCCTCGTTCCTTTCCGAGGTCGGAGAGCCCAAAAGCTGCTCAAATGCATCAACCGGAACCCTCTTGAACTAGGACAAACCAACGTTGACATAATAATCAAGACATTTACTGCCTGTTTCTACCAGTTCACAACTTCACAACACAGTACTTGCCATACGTTTCCAATCGCTCAATTGTGACTACAACTTAAGGTGGAAACTTAATTCAAAACAATTTGGCGCGTCACCTCAAACGACAGACTCCATACAAGAAGCAGAACTCATGCTGGGGCTCCAGTGAGACAAATTGAAAAGCAGTATAATCCACGAATCCTTTACGTTGTTGCGGCAATCTTGAGGAAATAACTCACGCCAAGGACGGCAATCATACTGGATCTCGGCAGCCAATCCTTTTGGTGGTTCCGACACAGCGCAGTGGAAAGCAAATTTACTTTGAAAGCCCTTTAGCAAGCAAGCGCCCATTACCAAACCCCCTGCCCAGAGAATTTAAACAAAAGCAAATGAATACTGTGAGTACCATCAAGCGACATGGCGCATAAGACCGAATCATGCCTGGACTGTTTGGAAAACCATGCTACAAGACTGCGTTGGACAATGGCGTCCATCACCCCAAGGAGCAAGCTTGAAATATCAACCAATCCCTGCCTAACCATGGGCAATTAATGCCTTTAAAAAAAATTGCTGGAATAAGAATATCTTTTCGATCCTTTCAAAACCCTTTTCTTCAGACAATGAAGAGGTTTGTGTCTGAAACAGGTTAAGAATCAAGCCTCCAAAAGAACAAAGGAATGTTCAAGGACCAACAAACAACAGTCTGATCGATGTGCAAGCATCGAGAAAACAAAGTCACTACAGTCAATCCCATCCTAGTCCATTCACAGTCCACTAGGAGTCTATCTATTTAAGGGCTCTAGTTTTTCTTTTCGCATTTCATCCATTCAAGTTTTCATTCACATTCAAATTTGTAAATCTACACGTGTCTTTCTGATACACAAATTTTGTCTCTACTCAATAAAAAGGCGATCAGTTTCTACGCTTCCAATCAATGTTTATACTCTTCCCTATCCTTTCCCTGCTGAAAGCACAAAAAAAAAAAACAAAAATCGAAAAAGATAAATAAAAAATTGCAAAAAAATAAAAATGAATTAAAAAATTGGGCAAAGAAACAAATGCCATTTCGATCCTTTCATTTGCTCTGCATCAATCACAAGCTCTGGCGGCATCCTAAGAAAGCACCATCAAAGGGGAAAGTTTTGGACAGGGTAATCATGGAAAGGAACAAGCACCATCAAAGGGGAAGTTTTGAAGGGTAATCATGGAAAGGATCCAGCAAAGGGTACGCAAGACTTCAAACAGTACCGAGGTAAAGTCGATTGAAGGGGCTAGGACCAGAATGGTTTCCCCAAAAAAACCAGGAATGGAAGATGCTCCGACAGAGAGGTGTCTGAATTTTGAGCTTAAAAGCAACAGAATAAAGAAGTTATGTTTGGAGTTGGTCTGCACGAAGTCGCAATGCTATCCATACACTACTCGAGTCATCTCAGAACCAAGTTGCCTCGAAATTCTTTATGGAGAGGCTATTTCTAAGCAAGCAAAAGGAAAAACGGGACAAAAGAAACCCCTGGTCAAAAGGAAGCAAACAAGTAAAAGGAAAAAATGGGTCAAAAGGAACTTCTGCACAAAAGAAAGAAATCAAGGACAAAGCTACAGGAAATAAAGTTGTCAAAAAACGGGTCAACTGCAAGCTCTCCGGCTCTCCGTCTAAATATCAAACGCCCGCTTAAGGGTATATGACAAATCATTTTTCAGCCATTACTGGACAAAGGGCGACCAAGCGGCTGCTCACATTTTGAAAAAAGCGAGTTAAAACGACAGCGGTCATCTCCACCGAAGTGCGATGACAACAAAAGACCTTGAACATGACAGCGCCAAACCATGGCCACAAGTACAAGTGCTGCCTATAACACAAGGATCATTCTCTCAAAACAAGGAAAAGGAAAGAGTTCTCTCCTCAAAATTTCCTTCACTGGAGAGGAGAACCATCGAGGAAAATAAGTTTCAAGTTCAAAGAACGGCAAAGATAAATTCGAGAAAAGTGAATTCAGATTAACTCAAGAATCCAACATTGGCGAAGCCACAAACTCAAAGCATGAAAAGCTTCTTCAACACTCAAAAACCACTTCCAACGTCTTACCACCACAAATGTGCGGTAATTCCACAAACTCCTTTGTATTCAAAACTCTTTGTGATGAATACAAGTCATATTCTCAAGTCAATCAGTGGTAAAACCACTACAACAACAAAGTCAGATTCGCCTAAGGTCATCACTATCATATGAGCTCGAGTCAATAAGTTGATTCAACCTCAAGTCGGGAAGGAATCCCGTAAAGACATCAAGTCAGGAAGGAATCCCGCAAAGGCATCAGGCCGGGAAGAAATCCCATGAAGAAATCAAGTCGGAAATGAATTCTGCATCAACCTCAAGTCGGGAAGGAATCCCGTAAAGACATCAAGTCGGGAAGGAATCCCGCAAAGGTATCAGGCTGGGAAGAAATCCCATGAAGAAATCAAGTCGGAAATGAATTCTGCATCAACCTCAAGTCAGGAAGGAATCCCGTAAAGACGTCAAGTCGGGAAGGAATCCCGTAAAGACATCAAGCCGGGAAAGAATCCCTCGAAGAAATCAAGTCAGAAATGAATTCTGCATTAAAAAGGGGGACATTTTTCCCCAAGGCCGGGGGGAAAATCTCTTCTCTTTC
>NW_023591488.1:0-38062 GCF_014843425.1 Jatropha curcas | reverse complement strand
AAGGGCGGCTTAGGCAAAAGTCGGCGGGCCCGCTTAAGGTTGAAAAACCCGAACAAGGGCGGCTAGGCAAAAAATTTAGAGCTTGAATAAATAAAGTTGGAAAATGCTTGAAAGCTTAAAAGTCAAATGACATTTCCCAATTAAAGCAATAAAGTCAAGCATTGTCCGGAAGTTCAAGCAGAAAGACAAAAGAATCCAAGAAAAATAAATAAATAATGAAGTTCTAAGTCCAAGTCCAAAAAAAAAAAAAACGAAACGTACATCCAAAGCCAAAAGAACAAAATCCAAAGAATCCAACAGTCAAAGTCCCGAATAAAAAGTCAAAAAAGGTTCAAAATAACGGGGAAAAAACCAACAAAAGGTCCACAAAAAAGCCTATTAAGGTCTAGGTGTCCCGTCGCCTCCGTGGGCAACATCCTCTGAGTCATTCCCTAGCGCTGAACTCTCTCCAACCTCGCGCTGTTCGAGGAGCCAACACAATTCCTCATCAGTCCCAATCTCATTATTCAGCGTCACAGCCTTGAGGGCCCCAACCTTCAAGTACACTCAGCAGTGCGTTCCTTCCTTGGGCCTTTCAACCGGGGCCAGACAATGGCAAGAACCAGGTTCCGATTACTCAGGAGAAGTCTGGAACACCGGCAGGATTAGGTGAAGGCCTAACCGTGTTGGATGTCTCTAACCCAAGCCCTAAGGACGGCTCTGGGTAACACCCGGAAGTGATGACTGAAATCAGCTGAGTGCCATCTACAATTTGGGACAAGTCTGGTCATATCCCCATCTGCCTCAAAACGCCGTGAAAGCGCAGTACCACGTGCAAATGTGTAAGGCCTAGCAGGTAAACTCGGGTATGGACGGAAGCTAACCTGCGATTAAAGCAGGTGATTGTCATACCAGGAAAATAGACCCTACCTCCCCAAATTGATATTTTTCTACCTTGGAGAGACTCTTAGTCTAATTGTGGCATCTGTGGTTTATAAAAGGGATTCATTTTTGAAAAAAAAAAATTGAAAATCGAAAATTAAAAAAAAAATTTCCCGTTTTTTACAAGTCAAAGAGGATAATCATGCATTACATATAAAATTTCAGTACTTAACCAAGTGGCAGGTTACAGTCAAAGTACAGTTACAGAAATACAGAGGCAAAGGAAAAGTACCAGGACAACAACAGAAAAGCCTTAAGCAATTTTGGCCACAGAAGGCCCAGAAGTTCACAATTTGGCCCCTAAGGCCAAAATTCTCAATTCTGGCCACAAAGGCCCAAAAATGGCCCAATTTGGCCCACAAAGGCCCAAAAAAATTTTCTCATTTGGCCCCCCAATTTGGCCCCAAAGGCCCCAAAAAATGCCCCAATTTGGCCGCGAAGGCCAAAAGGCGGGTCTTCTAGACGCGTCTGTTTCTCGCCTTTTCAAAATTTGTTTTTTCAGAACAACCACAGGACTCCCATAAATCATTCTTATGGTTGCGGGGGGGGGCAACTGTGAATACTCAAATTTTGGAGCCTCAAAGAGCCTATTTTTCCAGGACTGCAAATAGTCCGGTTGGACCGGAGGGGCCGTTCGGAAAAAGTTTCACCGAAAGGTATTGCCAATATGGTACTTAAAACGTCCCGAAAATTACGAGGATTCGCAGAACTGGGTCCCGGAATTATTTTTTTTGGAGGTACGGAACTCCCGAAAAAAAGCCTTCGGAACGAAAAAAAACTACGAAAGGGACAAGCCACGACGGCGCGTCTGCCGACGGACCGCGGTGGCGGCCGCCTTGCCAAAGGCGGGGGGCGCCCGGCCCTTCACGGCGGCGGGCCGCCGTCCATGGCGGCAGCTGCCGCCCTAAAGCGGGCGGCAGCGGCCGCCCTTTCCAGGCACGGTTTTCCCTAGATAAATAGCCCCGGTGCGACCTTTTTTTACTCACTCAGTCTGTGTTGACGGACGCTCTCTTCTCCCCTACGCTCCTTGCGGTTCTTTTACTGCTTTTCTGCATTTTAGTGTAGGCTTTTATTACTCTGCTGTTGTGATATTTGCCCACTAAATTTAAATTAATTCTAATCAATATTCCCCTAACGGAGGAAGCTTAAAATCTGGAGTTTTCAAGCTGAAGCTAAGAAGCGACCGTCGATTAACTCAGGTAATAACGAAACTCTGCCCATTTAATTTCAGGCATTTCATGCATTATTTCTTCTTCTACTCCAATTCTGTTTAATTAAACTGTTTGCATAAATGCATTCACGTTCATCCAATTTGGCAAATTAAACTGCCTCAATTAAATTTATGATTAAGCTTAAATGCCCGCGTTAATTAATAATCGTGGTGTAAAAGCCTAAATCCGACAAATTTGGCTAAAGTATCTTAGTCAATTAATGGACTATAGGTATAATCGCCTTTATTTTTCGAACAGTCCGGCTTAAGTCCAATTAATCAATAATTGTGGCTAAATAGCTTTAATTAAACACGTTTTTTTGGCAATAAATTGCCTATATTGTAATTCATTTGATCCACTTTTGGGCAAACAAAATTGCCTATAAGTAGATTAATCATTTTTAGCGACAAATCGCTTAAATCGAAGCTTTGGCAAAAATGCCTTTGGAATTAATCAATCCCTTTTTGGCTAAAAGCCTTAAATCACTCATTTTGGCGGACAATCGCCCCAATCAACACCTTTTGGCCAAACAAACTGGCCTAAATCAAAACTCATTTGGCTAAAAAAGCCCTTTCAATAATCCAATTTTTTGCGACAATCGCCCTAAATTCACATTCAATTTCGGCAAACAAATTCCTAAATACAATCCTTTTTGGCTAAAAGCCTTAAATCAACACTTTTGGCAACAAAATGCCTAAAACAACAAATCAATTAAACTTTGGCAAAAGCCTGGAACAAAAATGACCACGAAAGCATTACACACACTCATGCATTTTAAGCATTACCCATTTCAAAGGCCCTTTAAAAAAGCCCTATCGAACTACGTCGACTTTGATCTTCCATTCAAACGGAAAGTACGTAGGCACGTTTGGGGATTTAAACACCCCGAGCAGGCAAGTCGAAATCACTTAAACATTCATTAGTCCAATTTACATCATTTTTTACCTTGCAAAGCATTCATTTCATTTATGCTTTGGTTTAGTTCATCAGCATGACAAGTTCTCGGGAATCCACCTCGGGTTCGAGATTGTGCCTTTAAACATTGGGGATAATTAATCTAGTAATTTAGTTAATTAAATTGGAGTCAACTTAGGGTTTTTTCCTAGTTATCTAAAAAATAATTAAAACAAGGTGGCGAACTCATACATTCACGTGCATTTCTTGCCCTTAGTTCATATGCATTTTATATGCCTATTTCTTGGGGGGGAGGGGTTCACAGGGTAGACAACACAAGGGATTGGCTGGGAGACCCATATTGTGAGCCCATATCGGATATGTCTCCACCCGGTCTGCACCCATGTAAAGCATTCTCTTCTCCTCTTCTTAGCAACTATTTTTGAATTATTTCACCCCCCCTTATTAGTTGCCCTTTGTCTCAATACTGCAGGTGGTCCATCGCTGATTACAATGAGGTGTCTCAGCTTATTACGAAGCAGTGTGGCCTCAAGGTAGCGATGGCAAGGCTCTCCGACGAGCATAATCTGTAAGTATAAAACAATAGCACAAAGAAAAGTATGTTAATGCATATTGCATGTATGCATTAAATGTTAGTTACTAATGATCTATGAATGTATGCAGAGAGTAAAGCATGGGCCGTGTAACACCCACAGACCAATCTCAGAGAACCAGGAACGGTGGGATGCCACAATCGGTGCCGGTAAGCACCATCTTATGTCCACTATAAAAAGCTAGATCCACAAATTTAGAAGTGGTTAAATTTTCATAAGGAGCCAAAGTAATTACCAGTTTTTGTTATTATTTAATTTTTTATTTTTTTTACAAAACAATAATTGTTTAAGAAAATTCCTACGAAAATTTTCACAAGAGTTTCCCCTAAAAATTTACTTGCACACACAAACAGGGAAAATTATTACACACTTCCAATTTTTTTTTTAAACCCCAAACCTCCAATTCAACAACATACTACAATGCACTTTCTAAATATCCATCAATTATACGCATAATATTCGAAACCACATTCTTTTCAGGAATCTACTAATCATCATTATCACCAAAACAAAATAAGGTGTTATCTTTAAATAAACAAACTCAAAAACAACAACCATAACCAACCACAACACTCTCAAATACACCCCAAAAATCACCATCTACAAAAATCCTACCCAAATGTGAACACCTGATGCTCGTCCTCTGTCTAAGAACACCCTCCCCCACCCGATTAAAAATCACGCGCTGAGTGGAAAGACTCAGTGGTGCTAAAATAACCAACAAATTTAATTTAACAATAGCCAAGGGCAAAACTTTAAATTACTCACTATATAAATACCGAAATCGCATTTCATTTAATTCCAAAATACTTTGAAAGCAATGAGAAGATTATAAATACAAATATGTCTTTCATTCTTTTATAGCAACAATAAAATTTTTTTCATTTTTCGTTAAAGCTCAGTTACTCAACTACAGAAATGAACATAAGGCAGATTTGATCGTGGCCTATGTTAGCGCCACCCCCATCACATACTCGTGGCCATGAAAGCCACCACCGTGCCTATGAAAGCACCACCCCCCATCACACAAATCGGTGGCCTATGAAAGCACCACCGCTGGCCTATTGAAAGCACCACCCCATCACACAAATAAAGCGCCGTCCCGCCTATTTATAAGGGTTGATAACCCTTAGCATATGATCATAGCTTCCACAATAAGAAAATCCATCTCATCATACACGTCTCAATCATGTAGTAGAAGCCCTAAATTCAAAACATTCTTTCACAAAAGGCAAATTAATTCTTAATCAAAAACCTCTTCCAATTATTAGTACTCATCAGTTCAAATATTTTACTCAAAAACACTATAAATGTATAATATACTAAATATAATATAAAAGTACATTAAATCAAGAACTTTTTCAGCTGTATAAACTTGACCTTTGCTGGCGTTTTTAACACATAATTTGAGTTTTATGGGTCTCCAAATTGAATAAATTTAGATTCATTAAAAGCTAAGCCAAAATGCTACAAATGTTCAGAAGGGACCACAGCCCCAGATCAAAGAGTAAGATAGCAAACAAAAAGCTCAGAACATTTAACCAAACAGATCAGACCTGGTCAGGCAGAACCATAGTCCAATGTTTTCTTGAATTTCCTACTTCACCAAACACTCAAATGAAAACCAATCCAGACGAGAGAATTCTCAAGACACAGGGAAACAACTTTTAATGAATAACTCAGGAAACCTTACTAATGTCATTATAGTGTCAAAATGGGCACTCAATTGAGTAATACCTGGAGCCTGTCACAACAGATTCAGTTTGGGTGTTTTAGCCCCATCAGCAGAACCAAGTCCAATGTTTCTTGAATTCCTACTTCACCAAACACTCAAATGAAACCAATCCAGAACGAGAGAATTCTCAAGACACAGGACAACAACTTTTATGAATAACAAAGAACCTAATCATGTCATTATAGTGGTCAAAATGGGCAATGATTTCGGATATACTGGTAAGACACCATAACAGAACCAGTTTTGGTATTTAAATCATAAGTTGAGCTATAAGTACTGGAATTAGACATAAAAATATGTTTTGGAAAGCTAAGAAATAGAGCTGAAACTTTCATGAAGAAGTCAGAAACAGATGGGGAGTATAAAGGGGTCGGTAAGAAAATGAGTTCTAATCTCACGGGCAGAACATAGTCTAACATGAATTTCAGCAAGTTAAACCAACCTAACCATGTAAAATCAACTTAAACAAGTGAAAGGGAAAGAGAATATGATTGCACTAACCTTCAAAACAAGCTTTAACAAGCTTGAATCAAAGCTTCTCAAACTTTGGTCTTGCCCTTATCCTTGGTGGAAGGCTCTCCACCCTCTACATGTAAGAAACTCAAAATCAAACAAAGAAAACAAGAAAAAAGAAGTAATTGGAGCATGATTTAGGATGTCTATGCTAAAAGAAAACTCTAAACCCAAAAATAAATAACTTATCATAAAATCACTTACTTGACCCAAGTAGGAAAATCACCAAATTCCTTGAAAATTCTTGAAATTAGTCCACCAAATATTACTTCTCTAGCTTCAATCTCTAATATGTCTTAATTACTCAAGTTGTATGGGTGATTTTGATGTGTTTACTAAAAGGAAAACATTGAAGAAGAAAAGAAGAAAGAAGAAGAAGAAGACGTAGGAAAAGAAGAAGAAAGTAAGTGTTGGCCCAAATTAATGGAGGAGAATAATGAATTTTACTCCATAAAAATTGGATGGCTAGATTGAATAGTAAATCTAATCTAAATGGCGTATCTTAAAGGAAGCTCATAGTAGTCCATATGCTATGCATCCTGGCAGTAATAAAATGTATCAGGATTTGAAATCACAGTATTGGTGGCCAGCGATGAAGAGTTTTCTTAATTAATATAACAACATTTCAAATTTAATCCATACAACTATTGCCTCATTTCCTTAATTAATATCACACCTTAAGTCACTACTCACTAATTCTCTACAATTCTCCAAAAATATTCATTACCCACTTTCTACCCATAAAAACCATGCATGCATGCTCCAAAAATGTGATATAAAATATTAACCCTATCTAATAATTTTTTTCGCCAATAATACCGACTTCCCGGACCGAAGACCAAAATAATACCGACTCCCGGACCGATAGTACTATTCACAGACAGATAAACTACTATTTCAACACAGAAAAAAATAGGGCGTTACATGGCGCCTCTAACTGGCCGAAGTTGGGGAATTCAGGGTGGCGGGCATGCTGGTCGCGTAGCTGGACGCTTGCCACTTATCGTTGAAGAAACCGAGGAGTCAGGCAACAATCACTCGGAGGAGACGGTATCTTATATATCTTGAGACAGCTGCCCCAGTCCACTTTTCTATTTTCTTCTTTTTTCTATATTCGGGACCCAGTCTGGAGAATAATTCTTTTGTAAAGAAACAAATATATTTTTTATTTATATAAAGGCAAATGCTAATTTCTTTATATGTTTTTTGAGTGGTGATGGTGTATTTTTGCTTTATAACTGACATTTGCACAATTTGTTGAGTCTGGAAGCTGAAATGCAACAACATAGTGGAATTTCTAGCTGTCTGCTAACTAGTGGAATGCGCCACTATGCTGTGGCTTACGTCATATATAGTGGCGTGCACCACTAGTGCTGTAGTGGCAGCCAGTTGTCAACTTTGTCCTTTTATTTCTTGCTATAAAAGCCCATAACACCCATACACGCTACAAAAGCTTATTTCTCTCTTTCTAGACGAAGCTTTCACTCAAAAACTTTCCCAGACTCTTCATTTCTTCTCCATTCTTCATGGATCAATCCTTGGAACCTGCTTTTGAAGCATTGTTCTGCAATTTTAGCCATGAGGACTGGGATCTACTCTCGCCTTTCGAACTTAATGGGCTGAACTACTACCAGAACATTTGGGTTCAACCCGGACTGTTGCAATGGTTGATTAACCATTTTGACCCTTTGGACAACTTGTTCCATCATAACAACATCGAGATTTGTCTGTTGTTTGAGGAGTTTAACATCATTTTCGGGAGGATACCCATGACCAAGAGGTTCATGTGGTACCCCAGTTGGATATTGATCCTACTTCAATGATTTTGCCTAAATTCGGCTTCTCCGCCTATGGGATTCTGTCTTATGACTTTGGAGTTGATGTCGTGCCCCTACGACCACTTGTAGACCGTGCCTTGAGTATGGACTGCACTAGCCCGTACTAGCCTCCACTTATTTGTTTCTACATTCTGAGCCAGTACTTACTTCTTAGTGGTATTGATGGTTATGACAGCCTTAGGCTGGTACCCATAGTCGAGTAGATGGCTAAGCGACGCACACCGTTTCCACTTATTTTGGCTGAGCTATTTACTTGGTTGGGAGAACATGCTCGGGACTCTAGCTCGGTACTTGATTTGATGGGGAGCCCACTTCTACTGTAGGTAAATGCATTTTTATTTTCTTTTTGTTTGCTTTTTTTTTATGCTCTAACTTTTGCTTAAGCCGCCCTTTGTGGCTTTTTGACTGCTAGATTTCTATTAGGATCTGGCATGAAGATGCTCCTATCTTACTTTTTAATGATATGCACTAAACAATTATTGACTCTGCAATTATATGAATGTATGATTATATGAATGTATGCACTTATTATAAATGAAATGTCTCTTGCTTGAAAATGCTTGATATATTTCATGTTATTCTATGTCATCAATGTAAATTCACATCATTTGCATATCAACACAAACTTAACATAACAAGCTTTGAAGTTTATGAGAACATAAAAGGTGAATTTATTAATTGTGCTTTGCCATAAACGTTTTAAGTTATACATAAAATTTATTTAGTCTATCCAAATTTACTGGTTCGGATAATTCATTGCCTCCCATGTCTGATAGCTTCACTGCACCCTTTGAAAATATTTTCTTAATCAGAAATGGACTTTTCCAGTTTGGCTTAAACTTCCCCCTCAAGGTCATGAATGTTTGGTCGCATCTGTTTCAGGACCAAATCTCCTACTCTGAGTAGCTTCGGATGAACTCTTTTATTGAAGTGCTTAGCTATTCTCCTTTTATACAGCTGATCTATGAATCAGACATTAATCCTTTTTCCATCCAGGAGTGCTAATTCTTGATAAAGATTCTCTAGCCATTGACATTTTGGAATTTTCGATTCCATCATTATGTGCACAGACTGCACTTCTATTTATGTTGGTAGCACGACTTTCATTCTATAGACTAGAGAATAAGTAGTTGCACCATTCATAGATTTGGCGATGGTCCTATAGCCCCATAAAGCATACTATAGCTTGCTTTCCCAATCACAATAATTTTCTGCCATCTTCCTTAGTATTTTCTTGATGTTCTTGTTTGCAGCTTCCACTACCCATTAGCTTGTGGTCGATACGGTGAAGACTTATGATGCTCAATTCCATACTTTTCTAATTGTGTTTTCACTTCCGCTTGGAACTGAACTCCATTATCTTTCACTATATGATGGGGGATCTCATATCTGAAGATCACGTTTTTTCGATGAATTTGGCCATTTGCTTGTCGCCAATGTTCTTAAAAGATTATGCTTCGACCCATGTCGAGAAATAGTCCACTGCCACAACTATGAATTCATGTCCATTGAAAGCAGGTGGTCAAATTTTGCCAGTGATATCTATTCCCTAAGCTGCAAATGGCCATGGCGAAATAGAAGGATGTAATTCTGAAGGTGGAATGTGACTCAGGTCTCCATGAATTTGGCATTCCGAATAGAAGGATGTAATTCTGAAAGGTGAATGGTGACTCAGGTCTCGCCATCTCAGGTCTCCATGAATTTGGCATTCGAAGAACCTGTTCACAAAAGAAATGCAATCCTTTTCAATGGTTGACTAAAAGAATCCTTATCTGAGAATCTTTTTAGCTAGTCTTTTTAGTTCATGTGGGTCCCTGCAAACCCCTGCATGGATCTATTCCATAATCTCTTCAACTTCTTTCTTTGATACACATCTTAACACAACCCCGTCTGACATTCTCTTGTACAACTAGCCATGCAAGACTGCAAACTATAATGCCTAACATTGTAAAGCTCTTCTGTCATCTCTAGTAGCTGAGTTGGGATAAACCCTTTTAGTCATCTACTGCAGGACATCATAAAACCATGGCTGATTTTCTTCCTCTATATCCAGTATCTTCTCTCCTTCATAACATGGGATACTACCTGAAGACATCACAAACGACTTCTTAGGCATAACTGAAATCTCTTCCTAAGCTGATGCTAGATTTGCCAAAGCGTCCAGTGTTCGGTTATTCACTCTCTCTTGAAGTTTTGAATAATAATGTGCAGGTAGTCAATATAGGGCAGTCTTCCTTAACTTCCCAATCGAGATAACTTCTCCTTGTGGAGAGTCTAAAAAGATGCCTACTCCGGCTCCTTTGCTATAAGCTGAGCCATCAAAATAGAGCTTCCATCCTTTCTTCTCTATAAAGTTCAGATGTTCATCGAAAAAATCAATTTCCCATTGCTCATTGTCTTCAAGTGGATGTGCTGGTATTAAATCTGCAACTGCTTGTACTTTGATGGTCTTCTTCGTGGCATATACTCAATATCAAATTTTGATAATAGGATTAACCATCTTGCTAGCTTCCCCACCAGTGCTAGTGTTCCATACAAATATTTGACCGGATTCATCCTAAGACTTCTATTACCTTATAAGACTGAAGTAGTATCAAAGTTTTCTGGTTGCCCACTAGTGTTCCATACAAATATTTGACCGGATTCATCCTAAGACTTCTATTACCTTATAAGACTGAAGTAGTATCAAAGTTTTCTGGTTGCCCACACCATTGCTAGACAAGTCTTTTCGATCAAATTATATTTTTGTTCGTTTGGAAGAAGCTTCTTGCTCAAGTAGTATACTGCCTTCTCAACACCTGCTTCATCAGCTTGTGCTACCATGGCTCCAATTCCAGCATCTTCCACTGTCAAGTACAAAATTAAGCATTTCCTTGGTTTTGGTGGGCATAAAACTGGGGGACTCGACAAATATTCCTTGATTTTGTTGAAAGCTATCTGGTAGTGATCATTCCACTTTACGGATTGATCTTTCCTTAACAGCTTGAAGATTGGATCACATACTATAGACAACTTTGATATAAACCTGTTGATGTGCTAAATCTTTCCCAAAAAGCTTCTCACTTACTTTTCTGTTTTGAGCAGCTCCATCTCTTGAATCGCCTTAATCTTGTCTGGATCGATCTCTATTCCTTTTTGATCCACTATGAATCCTAGCACTTTTCCTGAAGTTACCTCGAATAGACACTTCTTTGGATTCAGCCGTAACTTATATTTGATTACTTTGTCCATGAATCGCTCTAGAGCTACTGGATGCTCCTCTGGCGTCTTAGTCATGACAATCATATCATCAATAAACTTCTTAACTCCTTATGGATCATTCATGAAATAATGTATTAGTCATCCTTTGATACGTAGCCCGGTGTTCTTTAAGCCAAAAGGCATCACTCGGTAGCAGAAAGTCCTGAACTCTATTCCAAAATCTGTTTTGGCTTTATCCAACAGTGCCTTGAGAATCTAATTATACCCTGCAAATCCATCCATAATGGAGTAGCATCCCATCCTTGTTGCGTTGTCTATCAAGATATCAATATGAGGGAGAAGAAAATCATCTTTCGGTGATACTTTGTTCAAATCTCTATAATCCACACACATTCTGACTCATCTGCCCTTTTAGGAACTGGGACTATATTTGCCAACCACTCTGGATAGTGAACCACTTTTAAAATTCTCGCGTCTATTTGCTTGGTCAAAAAAATTAAGTTAGATATGATTTTTTAAGTTGAGTTTTAAAAAAGCAATAATTACCTTAAGGTTTCTAAAAATCCTCCTTTTACACATTCCCCAATGCCCTATTTATAGGCAAATGGGGGTGTGTGGCCCTATTTTAGGGCTGACATGGCAAAAATGCCACTGGTGGGCCCTAAAATAGAGTCGGACCAATTTTTATCAAATTAGACCAGGTGGCACGCAAAAGGAGGCGATGCACCAGGTGGGCCAACGGGCTTCTCGAGCCCAATTTTGTTGCAAAAAGCCCATTGACCCGAAAAAGTAAAAGTGGTTAAACAAGAGTATTACCTCAGTCACGAACCGTTGATCCAAAAATTGGGACGATCGAGAATCTCGATCCAAACTTATGTAAAAAAATAGTTTATCATCATTGAGTCTTTAGGGAAAAAATTTGAGCGTTTACAGATATGAGTTATGTACTTATGAAATGAAAGTAGGTATTTGTGAATATATTTCTATACCTAAATTACTTTAATTAATACTTAATAGTACTTGTGGGAAATATTGTGGGAATAGTAATAGTATGTGTTAGTTAAGTATAAATGTAAATATAGATATAATTGAATACTATAAAATTAGTATTGATTTAAATAGCACTGTTGTTTTGGGAAATTAACATAGAAAGGGAATGGGTTGCACATTGGTTATACTATGTAAAAATGATAAGGGTTAGACTGATGGGTGGAAACTCTAAGTTGATTAAAAATAATATTGCCTTATTAAATGTAGATTAGATTGAGACTTTATATTGATATGCATATTATAACTGCTTTATACTTAGCTTACCATAGACTGCTATAGATGGAAAATAGATTTTTAAACTATAATGAGCTCATCTCTTTATACATAGCTTGCAACAACTGATATGCATGGCTTATCATGATTGAACTAGAGAAAAACCTCTTGACTACGAATTTTACATCTTCTTATATTTAGCTTTAAATGTCACAATTCAATAATGTATATGTGTGTATTATCACTTAAAATAGTAAAAAGAAATGGTAAAATTATTTAGTCAATAGGAATTGATCTGAGTGGCAAGGACGTAGGTCTCTTAAGCAAGATGTTCGAGTTTTGATCCTTGTGAATAAAAAAAATACCCATTGAAAGCACTTTCCCCTTATGAGCTTGATGCAACGCGAGTAGGTTTAAGCTTAAGCTCAACGGATTAGGGGCATCTGTAGTATAAACAAAAAAGAATGATAAAATTACTTGGATATATTGAAGGAGAAAATAAATGGTTTATGTAGGAACTGATCATAATAAACGGGAAGTTATAATTGAGATTGTGAATACTAAACCTTAAATGGAAAAATTAATACAGGACTATGATATAGCATATAGTCGTAAATGTGTGTGTGTAGTTGATGAATCTATGAGAAGTTGGGTTTTATAATAGTGGAGAGGAAGATACAGTAATTGGAGATAAGATTTAGAAATTGGAAATTAATGAAATCAACAAGTAAGAAGTCTTTTTGTTTGATTATTCTCACTATGTTGAGTCATTTCATTTGTTGCGTTTTTAGGTATCTTGTGGTTTAAAACATTGAGTGAGTTTGTACCGAAGTCTTTATACTATTTGAAAATTTTTATTCACAATGGATCATGTAAGTAGTAAAGCATAGCATATGCATATAGCTATATGAATATATTCTTAGGGTCCATAAACTAAATGGGACTAGTATGATATACAATGGTTATTGATATATATTGTGGTATAATGCATTTTGTGAGGTATTATAAGTTAAAATAGGGAAAAATGTGACTTGTATGTATCGAGAGTATGGGTTAAAAGGTTTGCATATTTATATTAAAGAGTTGTGTTGTTTGGTTTAAGGGTAATGCACTCTATAATGTTATATTAATATGTGTTTTAGTTTGGGAAGAGATGAAATAGATGAATTGGTTGATAAATGGGGTCTTCTTTATATTGTCAATGAAGTAGGTTTCCATATATGTAGACTTAAAAACAGAATTAAGGTGTGGTTGGAAGCAAGGTGAGGCACGACTATGCCTTGCCTTCTTAGCACGAAGCACGACTATCATGCTTAAGTAGAGTAGAGGTGTGACTTGACAAGGGGAAGCACAAGTATACCATGTTCTATTCTGACTTTGGGCATATTATTTTTTTTATCATGTTAAAGGAAAATCATTATGAAACAAGTATTTCTAATTTGTTCATGATTTGTATTTCTAAATAGCCTAAGAATTTCTTGTATATATAAACATATGTAATTCATTGATTTTTTTTTTTTTTTTTTTTGCCTAAGAATTTCTTGTATTATATAAACATATGTAATTCCATTGATTTTTTTTTTTTTTTTTTTTTTTTTTTTTTTGACTATTGGGAAGAGGATTTGAACCTAAATTTATTGTCAAGTCATAATGCACTTACCACTAGGCTTATGTCTTAGTGTGCACGTAATTCCTTGATCAAAGACATGTAATACAACAACACTTTTCCCTCAATTCATAACATGGTATCAGCGCCAATTGAGCTTCAATAAAATTTTTTTTCCTGTACTTTTTTTTTCTGACCTTACTGTGAAACGCTACTATCATTGTTAGGTGACTATCTAGAGTTACTTTCTTGTTTCGCGGCCCAGCCCAAGCACCTCTACTACTGTTGATCGGCCTCTGCTCCAAAATCGATCGCCGGAAACCTCGCGAATGGGCTTCATGCGCCACTTTAAGTTTTCAGCTCTAATTCACGCACCGGCGCATGCAGTAGTTCCCTGACCACCATTTCCTCTCTCTGGCATTGACTGAAACGGGCAGTGCAACCGAGTGAGATGCATAAATTTTTTGGGTTTCTTTGGTGGGTTTCCTTGCTGTGATCTTGCTGCAATCTCGTCGGACATAATTTTGCTACTGTTGTCGTTTTCAATATGCTGAGAATCAAGTTTTTCTTTGCTGCGATAAGCTTTTTGGTAATTCTTTGGTGATTTTGCAGTGATTATTTATCTGCTAATTTTCTCTATTACAGTATTTCAATTTAGGAATATTTTTATTTAACCATCATGGGGACCCCCGACCAAAAATCTATTATCATTTATATGGTTCCAGTAATGACTAAGATTACTGAAAACAAACTTAGATCTAATTATTTGGATTGGAGCAAGACTATTCAGATTTATTTGTGAAGCATTGCTAAGATGATCACCTTACGACTGATCCACCAACTGATAATATAAGACAAAATTGGTTATGGGAAGATGCTTAATTGTTCTTGCAAATTTGAAATTCTATTGACAATATGGTAATCGGTCTAATTAATCATTTTAAATTTGTTAAAGAACTTATGGACTATCTGGATTTTTTATATTCTGGAAAAGGCAATATCAAAGCATTATATCGCTTAGAAAAAAAAAAAAAAAAAAATAAAAAAAAACAAAAAAGATCAGGAACCTTACTGCCTATTTTTATGGATGTCAACAGATAAAGGAAACTTAATGTCCCTTGCCTAAAAAAAAAAAAAAAAAAGATAGAACCTTACTGCCTATTTTATGGATGTCAAACAGATATATGAGGAACTTAATGTCCCATTGCCCTTTAGTCCTGATATAAAAGTGCAATAAGCTCAACATGAAAAAATGGTTACCATGAGTTTTCTGGCTGATTTACCTCCAGAGTTTAACTTTAACACAGCTAAGTCACAAATTCTTTCTGTTACTGATATTTATTCTTTGCAAGAAACATTCACAAGGATATTTCACACAAAAACCTCTCATTGTACACCTTCTTCATTTAATAGTGCTCTTGTCAGTCATAGAAGGTAAGGCAATAGGGGGAGCAACTATAATTCTGCAAACAAAGGAGGATCTACTACTCGTAATGTTATGGCCACTAATCAAGATCCAAATGGAGTTGTTTTCTATTTTTGGCATGAACCTAGTCATATAGAGCATACTTGCTGGATGCTCCAAAATAAGCCTCAACCATAACTAAAAGCAAATGCAACCACTCAAGATTCTCCATCTAAGCAACCTATTATGGTTTCTATAGAAGTCTGTCAATTCCTCCATTGATGCTCTTACTGATTCAGGCAAACCCACTTCATTTCTTGTTGATTCCTCTTCAAAATGGGTCAGTGATTTTGGTTGTGCAGAATATATGACAGGTAATCCTTGTCTCTTATCTTCTTTTAAGTCTAATTCCACATCCTCTACTATAACTTTAGCCGATGGATCTCAGTCTTCTATTATGGAGATTGGAACTGCTAATCCTACTCCAACCCTTCCCTTATCCTCTTTTTTGTGTCTACCTAAGTTTTCCTTTAATTTACTATCTGTTAGCAAAATCACTCAATTATTAAATTATTGCGTCAAATTTTATCCTAACTATTGTGTATTCTAGGATCTTATGCTGAAGCAGATTTTTGGTGGAGGACGTGAGTCTGATGGTCTCCATCTACTTGATGAATGAGTATCACTATATCTAGCTTGTGCTGGTGCTTATCCTCCTTTAAAGTGCATTTTCGATTAGGACATCCTTCCTTATCCATTTTAAAGAAGTTATTTCCACAATTTCAGTCTTTAGTTTATTTAGATCGTGAGTCATGTTAGTTTGCTTAACACCATCGATTTCCTTCTACGCCTCGTCTAACATCCTAGACTTAAAACACCATATTATGATCATACATTTGTATTTATGAACATGGCACATGTATATATGATCATACATTGTATTTATGAACAATGGCACATGTATATATATTATATCTATATATATATATATATATATATAAATAATACACATCATACATCAAATCCATATACAACGTTGTCATTTGATATATATACATATACATATACATACATACGTGCATTTGCAATTGCTTGTGATAAGTATTGGGCAATGATATGCCTAAATATGACTATGCACATAAGCATCTGATAAGAATGTGAATATGCAAATGCATGAGTTTGAATAAGCTCTGAACTCGAAAAGCTTGATACTCCGTCGTAGTCTCAGAGATATATATATATATATATTCTTTAAAGCCTTTCAGTACATTAGTAAGAGATTGTTAATCACAAAATCATAAGTTAACTAAAGTAGAAAATGATTATGGAGATTAATTAGAAGAAGGTTAAATATGCTCAAGTTATAGCGATGAGAAGCTAGCATGTGAAGCACCTCAATTAGTATTTTGATTAAGTAATTAATGGTTTTGTGTTAAATCATCTAAGATGTGTAACTAAGGTCTAAATGAGATTAATTAAGTGTTGATGGACGATTATGGACTTGGTTACATAAAAGAGAAGTTGTTAATACAATCCATACCCTATCTTACAATCTACCCTTACCCGTCCAAATTTCCCAATCCAAATAATATTACATATAAGCTTAAATTGAGATCCATTAAGATCTCTTTACATTTTGCAACAATACAATACTAAAGCAAAACAAAAGTAAACATCCATAAAATCAATATAAACACAAAATGCTCATTATTCATAGAATTTAGAGATCATGCATCTCAACCATCATCAAACATTCATTCGCATAATGAAAATATATGCATGTTCATAATACAAGATTAATGAATAAAGGGGTTAATGCAATAATAAACATAAGGCATTACATTTAAAAAGCATGAAATTAAAGGACAGAGTAGTAAAGTGATTGTAAAGTAAGGAACAATAATTAAAATGCAAGAATTTAAAGGGTTAAGCAAGATTCCTTGATGTTCATCATAGATGATGAACAAATACACCAATCATTGCTCTCAATCTTGTTCTTATTGTTTATTTGATCCATTTGTGACCAAATAAGCATCCCAAACCACTTAAGGTTGGAGCTTAATCACTGGATCTCTGAATCGAGGCAATTTATTTGATTATTAAACAAATTGAGCCTCCGAATCGAAGGGCGTGGCGCCACAGGGAGGTGTGGCATGCGCCACCTAGGTGTGCCGTGCGTCCCACGTAGTTGTGCAAGGCCCTTACCAGATCAGGAAGGCTTCAAGCAAGAAATGAGTTAAGATAGGGGTTTTCTAGGCTGGTGTGGCGTGAGCCATAGGCCTGTGGCGCACGCCACACATAGTGGCTTGCACCACTAGCCCAAGCTGTACGCCACAGAGGCACAAAAACTCCCTCTTGGTTGATCCTAGGTTTTCCTCACAACCAGACCCAAAATTGGTGCTTAAAACACCAAAAAGGAAAAGAAAAAGATGAGGGAAGGAGTTAGAGGTTCTCAGATATTAACTTTTGGTGATTTGTTTGAAGATTGGTTTAAAAATAGATAAAGAAATCCAAATAGTTGGTCCTTGATCCAATAATCTGAGATTCAAGATTAATAAATGTGTTTTTAGGACTTTTGATTAATCTTTGAGGTTTTTTTATCATTAAAAGATAATGAATCTCAACTATTATCAAAGGTTAACACTACTTGACTTTGATTCTTGGTTTGAGTTTTAAAAAATCAAGAGTTTACCCAAAGATGTCAAAAATTCCTACCTAATGCACACCCTCCAATGTTTATTTATAGGCAAATGAGGGTGGGTGGCTCCATTTTAGGGCTAACATGGGCCTATTTTTACTAGATCGAGCCCCGCGATAACTGCTCATTTAATATTCCGCTTTCTTATTGTCTGCCCCTATCTTACTCTACAGGTGTCCATTTTCGACTATAATAAGGTGTGTCAGCTTTATGAAGCGGCGCGCCTCAAATTAGCAGTTACGAGGCTTTCAGATGAGCATGTATCTGTAGGTATAAATAACATAAAGAATATATGTAATGCTTATGCCATGTATGCATGAAATGCCATTACTAATGCTTATGAATATATGTAGAGAGCTAGCACAGTGCCTTCTGCTGGCAAGGTCGAGGGACATAGCATGGCGAGTGTGCTGGTCACGGAGCTGGACGCAGCCGATGATCATTGAAGAGATCAAGGAGTCCGGGCGGCTCCATCTCTTGGATTGCCTTGATCTTGTCTGGATCGATCTCTATTCCTTTTGGTCCTACTATGAATCCTAGCACTTTTTCTGAGGTAACCCCGAATATACACTTCTTTGGGTTCAGCTGTAGCTTGTATTTGATTACTCTGTCCATGGACCGCTCTAGGGTCACTGGATGCTCCTCCAGCGCCATAGTAATGACAATTATATCATCAATATAAACCTTTAATTCCTTATAGATCATGTCATAAAATAGTGTGGTAGCCATCCTTTGGTATGTAGCCCCAGCTTTCTTTAAGCCAAACGGCATTACCTGGTAGCAGAAAGTTCCAAATTCTGTCACGAACATTGTTTTGGCCTTATCCAACAATGCCATGAGAATCTAGTTATATCTTGCAAACCCATCCATGATGGAGTAGCATCCCATCATTGCTGCGCTGTCTATCAGGATGTCAATATGAGGGAGAGGAAAATCATCTTTCGATGATGCTTTATTTAAGTCTCTATAATCCACAAACATTCTGACCCGTCCGTCCTTCTTGAGAATTGGTACTATATTTGCTAACCATTATGGATAGTGAACCACTTCTAAAAATCCTGCATCTATTTGCTTGGTCACTTTCTCCTTAATTTTCTCGACCCATTCTGGTCTTAATCTTCTTCTCTTCTATTTCACTGGCTTAGTACCGGGATATATAAGGATTGTGTGCTCGGCTAAAGTCCTGTCTATTCTCGGAATGTCTTCATAGCTCCATGTGAAGGCATCTTTCTTATCCATGAGTAGACTTTAAAATTTTATGTTTAATTGCAGTGTTAGGTTTGGCCCAATTAATGAAATCTATGGATTATCTTTTGTGCCAATATTATATTCAAGCATGCATGATGAGTTATCGTCAAATATGTTCATGAGCTTATCTATTCGATGAATGGAATCATCAGGAAAGACATCAAAAAAGTAAACAAAATTAAAGTTCATTTCATGGAAAAGCAATGATAGTTCATTACACTCAGATTCATCACTAATAGAAGTCACAACATTAGAAGGGGTTTCAGCTTCTTCAAAGCTTTCTTCAATATAGGCCCGAATCACCTTGAGCACTTGATCCACAGGGTCCTCTTCTTCCTTCTCTTCCTTCTTCTCAAGCTCTCATCCCCTAGGCTCAACCGCTAGGTCCTCGATAACCTAATTGAAAATCTCTAGGCCTGGGTATGCCTTCCCATTATGCTCAAAGGGCTCTATCGGTAGAGATGGAGAGGAATGCTCACTCAAACGGATGAAACGTCCATCCATGTCTAACAAGCTGAATGTTTTCTTCAATTTGCTTCCATACTTGTAACCCAAGCTTGGGCGGTTCCTGTAGGTGTGAATTTCTAGTAATTCTGTAATACCCTGTTGGTGTGAGCCCCTCCCGAGCGCCATGGGAAAGATTAGAAGGATGGAGTCTAATTAGATGGGCCCATTGGTTGGTTCATCACGAAAAATGGGAGGAACTCCTTACGATTCCTTTTAGTCAGATTATGGCTCTGTTTAGCACTCATGTGATGTTGGGTTGGATCTTTGGAGCTCTTTGATAGGTGTGTGTTGTGTTAGAGTTGCGACCTTAATTTTTTTTTCTTTTCAAGGAAAAGATTAAGGGAAAAAACCCCATGTTGGACTCCATTTTCAGTTTGCCTTTTTAGGATAAAAGCACTAGCCTCGAACCATTAGGTTTGGGGACTAGGTTTTTAGCTTCTTTTAATTTGAATTAACGGTTTGGGTTATAATTGAGAAATCAAATACCAATGTTTTGCATGAATATCAGTTTAAGATACTAATAATGCATGACAATATCAGGAACATAGTGCATTAAAAGTAATAAAGAATAAAGTATGGAATTCAGAGGGGAGCCTGACTCTAGCCTCGTTTATCGAGGATTCTAGGTCGTGCGGCACATTTCCCTAAATCCTCACTGGTTAGTTTGGTCGAGGGCCCGCTACTTATGCAGAAATCCGTAGGTATGCCTTCATACCTCATTTGTATGAGGATCAGGGTGCACGAAGTTCTACCATCGATTAGGATGGTAGGGTTTTGAAGGTGCCACTCAGATTCAGAGGGGAACTCGACTCTAGCCTCATTATTGGGGATTTTAGATCGTGCGGCACATTGCCCTAAATCGTAGGTATGCCTTCATACCTCATTTGTATGAGGATCAGGGTGCACGAAGTTCTACCATCGATTAGGATGGTAGGGTTTTGAAGGTGCCACTCAGAGAGTGGGCTTAAAGGGTTTGCCGAGTGGAACGAGCTTAGTTTGAAGACTGGTTTTATCAGTGTTACCAGATGGACCGGGCTTTGTGTGCCGAATGGACCGGGCTTAAAGCATACAAAGTGCCGGATGGATCGGGCTTAATTATTTATAAGGTGCCAGACGGACTAGGCTTAATTAATAAAGTTTTGAGTTTGAGTGATTATACCCTTATGCTTGTGACGCGACTGAATCGGAGCTCCACGATTATAACGACCAAAGAGGTCGAGTCTTCCTAGAAATAAAACGAGGGTAGGGCACGAGGACCCAAATTATAGTCTTATATCATAATACTGTTAATTAATGGACTATTAATTAATTCTTGAATTCATTAATAATAAATTAACTAACTAATAGCTTTGTTCTAAGGAAGACCAAAGTGTGACTGAAAGTCGAAAGAATCGATTTTTGAGTACCAAGTCGGGCCTTAAACTCAACTAAGGAAGAAGAGTAAGGTCGGATTATATTGCCTTAGAGTCGTTAAAGGGGGAATGAGAGTCGTTGAAGCTTGAGAAGTGTTCAATCAAGTGACAAGAGGTGCTTGAAAATGAGAGGGGACTATGCCTTTTATAGGCCAAAGGGGTGCTGAGCCAGGGGCACGGCCATACCGAAGTCCCCTTTTTCGGTACCGAAGTGCATCTTTTTGGTACCGATTAGGGCTTTTGGTGCACCTCACGTCGGCAATGAGATGGGGGTGATCAGCACCGATCGGGGCAAATTACTGCCCTACCCTGCCCCTGCCCTTTGTATTAAGGTTTTCGGGCTTTTGAAGGTTCATTCCAAGCCCAAATGACGTCCTATCGAGATGATTCTCATGCCATTGGAATTGTAACAGAATTTCCTAGAGCCCGATGCTAAAATCATGGTCAATAGCTTGCCCCCTACAAAAGATCAAAGTCGATCAACCCTGATCTTTCAAACTCTAATTTCAGCACTTTCGAATGGAATTTTGGTCTGAGAACCATACCTGGTGGGTCATGGCGATGTCTAGAACATCCTGTGATAATTTTGCCTAATTTTAAGAATATTTATCCTGAGCCGGTCTAGTTTGATTAATTTTTTGAGCCCTTTCTATAATCATCTGTCAGATTAGAAGGTTTGGGAATTTGTTACGGACATTTTGACTATATCTGTTCATTATTCCAAGTCTAGATGAGCCCCAAATGGTCAAACTTTTTGGGCAAGGGTGAGCTTCGTCCTCCCCTTTTCTTATAAATATGGGAAGGGTGGTGGTAGTGGCTAATTTGCTCGATACACCCTCCTTCTCTCTTTGTCTTCATTTCCCTTTTCCTCTCCCCAAATTCTTTTAACATGGGTTCTCAAGTGCGTTCATCCTCATACTCTTCGTCTAGCGATTTTAAGCAGAGCGTGAATGCATCCTACCTCTTAGCGTCAACCAGGCAAGTTAAGCAGGAATGCCTATCATCTCCACTGAGGCTGGAGACTAGTCATCGGGCAGCTGTCCCAGAGGTGTCGAACCTGTTGTTCGAGGACATGCTATGGGTGAGATATGTCACTTGGCATGGCATAGCCTCCTATATCCTGATAGACGACGTCCTTGACCACTGGTCGGTTTATCCTCAGGGCGTGCCTGTATATACTGGTTCGGGATTTTATCCTCAGGGCGTAGCCTGTATTATAATATATATATATATAATATATATATATAATATATATATATATATATATATAATATATATATATTATATTATATATAACTGTTACTTTGAGTTTTTGTTTACTGCACAACCTCCTCCAGGTGGTGCGAGGGGAAAGACATTCCTAGTGGGTTTAGCCTTTACATGGGAGCTGTCTTGAGCCTCAACGATGTGAGAACTTTTCCTAGAAGGACCAGGTTCAGGACACTAACCAAGGATGATCTTGATCCGTTGAGGTCCTAGGCCCTCTTCGTATTTTTTAATTTCTTTTTAGGCATAGGCCAACGATTTGGCTTTAGTTATATATACTTACTTTGGAGTTTTGTTTACTGCACAACCTCCTCCAGGTTGGTGCGAGGGGACGACATTCCTAGTGGGTTAGCTTCATGGGGAGCTGTCTGAGGCCCTCACATGTGAGAACTTCCTAGAGGACCAGGTCAGGACACTACAGGATGATCTTAGATGCCGTTGAGGTCCTAGGTCCCTGCTTTCGTATGTTTTTATTTCTTTTAGCATAGGCCAACGATTTGGGCTTTAGTAGTCTAGGGACTAACTTAAAAGCAGTTTTTGGGCTAATGTTGGCCTAGTGGCGGCACCGTCTTTTGTAAAATCTTGGCTCTTACATTTATGACAATATTGGATCTTTATTCTTGCAAATTTGTTTTTCTTAATTTATTTATCTGCATTGGGTGCTTGAACCATGATTGCACAATTTGGGCACTGATAGCCCTTTTTTGAATCGTGATTGCACTGACTGTCTAATTCTTAACTTGAATTGAATCTACACTGAATTGCATTAGAGATTGCAATGATTTCCTATTCATACTAACTGCCTGACTTGAACAATTGCACTGATTGCCTGATTCGAAAATTGCATTCACTGCTTGATTTGAGTGGTTGATTTGAAAATTGAACTGAATGCCTGTTTTATGTCGATTTGTGTTGGACTTGCACTGATTGTGTTGGAAGTTGCACTAACTGCCTGTTTTTGATTGCATGAACATTGGATTGACCTCCTGTTTTTGATTACTTGGACGTTGCACTAACTGCCTGTTTACACTAATTGCACTGATTTTACTGATCTTGGCAATGATTGCCATGTTTTACCCGTTTGCCTGTTTGCCTCGAATTTGCACTGAATTGCCTGTTTCTCTTTTGTAGTTGAATTGGATGCCTGTTTATGAGTTTTGTACTAAATTGTGTCGGTTCCAGTGATTTGGCACTAATTGCCCTATTTCTCTTGTTATTTCCATCCTGAAAGTCATGGTTAGTTGAATAGAATATTCGTACATGATGTATGAATGTGACACCTGATTGTTTGGCTTAACTTTTGAGAGAGTGCTTTCAGAGAATCCAGGCCTAGTCTGCCAAAATTGATAACTTTTGAAAGTTATACCAGCTTTTGTGTAAAAAGAAATTAATTCTACAGTCTGAAAATGTTGGCTTCTGGGTAAGATAATCAATTTTTTTGAGAAAAAATGTGCTTCCACCGCTTGGAAACAGTTTTGGAAAAAAAATTTCAAAAAATAGGCAATCAGTATCGAGGTGCCTAGGGGATGCACCAGTTTCCCCAAAAATGGTATTGTTTTTGTTCCAACCGTTTGACAAAATCGCTATCGAAGGAGAGCTCATCGATGTTGATCCTGGGCAGATCGGTACCAGCATGTTCCTAGAGGCAGGTAGTTGGAGCCCATAAATACCTCATTTATGGCCTCAAAACAGTGTCATTTTGCGTCTCAGAGCCTGACTTTTTCTGATTTTTCAAGCACTCTGCCTAAAAATGGAGCCATTCATCAATTATGGCATGCAAAAATGGACCAAGAGGTTGGAAAAAGTAGAGAAAATTAATTTAAGCCAGTACGACATAGCTTTTTTGATAACTCTAAGAGGCTTGCCCATTGACTAGGCTTTTCTAGATGCATGCTTGCACCTATGGGATCTACAAGCTCATTTGTTTCGGTTTGACACACATTACGAGGAGATGTGTCCGACATATGAGGACTTTGCAGCATTATTGGGCAGTGATTTTGAGAGGGCTCTAGTGGCTACACCAACCAGGGTTAGGTTCTTTAAGAGCTTCATGAGGATATTGGGCCTATATGAGGAGGAGGCTAGGGGATTGGTGGTAGAAGACCGAGTTGGTCTATTTGGGCTTATTGAGCTGTATCTAGATCCACTCGATTTTGTGGACTTAGAGCGTCAACGATTCAAGACCCGAGCTCTAGTCTTTTGCTTAGTGAGCACCTATTACTGACTGGTTCAATTTGTTCGGGTGACCTAAGGGTGCCTGACTTGGTCCTCCAGATGGAGCGAGGAGCCGGGATAGCTAGCATGGCTTTGGCGGAGACTCTTCTGAGCCTCGGCCGAGCTTACAGAGTGGATGGGTTCTTGTCAGCTAGCCCGATCCTACTTTAGATAAGCATTTTTTAACCAATTTATTTTGGGCTTTAATTAAGGTGCTTTCTGTAGAAAGGCTTAGGGCTTAGGTTCTGTATAACCATATTATCTAGGAAATTGCATGTAAATGCCTGTTTGATTTTGATGGTGGGGTGTCAAAATCTGGTTATGCTTGCTTTTAAGGAAAGCCTTTAGTGTTTAAGTTAGGATATGATCAAATTGGTGTGGCAAGAGAAGTTGTACATATGAATGCCTATTTCATCTTTGTGTTTTTGGTGTAATGTTTGGTCTTGCAGGTCTGGTTAAGAGATCATCAGAGGGTGGTAGAGCCACCACGACGTCGTCCTTATGAGCCGTCACAGTACCGGTCCAGATGAGTCGTGGTGAGACTTGGGTCAAAGGATGAGTGGCTACAGTGGTTGTTAGTGTTGAGGCCAGATTAGATCTTGTGGAGGTTTGACTGGTATGAGATCAAGAGGTTTCTAGTTCGATCGATTGGGTTTCAGATGGCTTATCTTCTTGGCATGGATAGCATCACATTTTATCCTGGTTCTAAGCTGATGAGACAGATGGTGCATGTTCAGGGGTTGGCAGCAGCTAGAGCTCTTTTTTGAGACATACTGATTTCTCCTAGGGTTACTGTAGCCATACTGGGCATTTGGTCGAGAGGGGCTCATGTGGTAGAGGCTGGAGCTTTGGGCGCAAAAGCACTGCTTATGAAGCTTGGTGGGCGGCTGAGCATGATGACTTGGAGAGAGAGAATAGAGTGACTCTGACTTGGGAGATTGACACAGACTCCAGGCGACTACTGAGATAATCCTAGACTCTAACAGAAAGGCTATCCCAGAGGATTATGATGTCTCTAGGGATATACATCCAAGGCGACGTAGATGGCTTGCGTAGTTCTTCAGTGCATGCCGACCTTATCATGATGGGGTAGAATTTTTGTTCTTTTGACTTTGGCTCAGCATGTATTTTTTTAAGGGCTCTGAGATAGGACACTGACTCATGATGCATAGAGGATTCAGTTTACATTTTTGGATTTTTGACACTTTGGATAGTGGACACATGCAGGTAGCTGACACAGATAGATGACAGAGATATATGCCTAGATGATAGGGCTTTTGTGATTTTCTTTTTACATAACTTGTACTGATTTCGCATATATGAATAAAGAAATCATGTTGACACTTTTGGAAAGGAAAATATAGTCTTATCCTTCATGAGATTGCTACTTTTGAGCCTTAACTTTTGCCTAAGTTGCCCTTAGGAGTTTTCAACATAGCAGGCTGTGCTAATTTTTACCTAACCCACCCTTTTTGGTTCTTGACTTAGCGGGCTGACACTAATTTTGCTTAAGTCGCCTACCCTTGCAGGTTTTCAACTTAGCCTCTTTTTGTTTTTGCCTGAACCGCCCTTTGCGGGTTTTTAGTTCAGCTTCTGATTGATTTTTTTTTCTTCTTCTTCTTCTTTTTTTAGCTGGCATAGAAAATATGGAATTCTCATGAGAAAAGGGGCAAAATGTATTATTATTATTATTATGACCACACCCACAGACTGGCCTACCTACGTATCTCATACTTTTGAACATATTTTCGGGGGTCAGGTCGCCGTAGTTTGGTTTTACAGTGACATAAAAAGGGCAATGTTCCGGTGCTAATGCCTGAATGCATGCACAAAAAGTATAGTTTGAGTTGATCCAAGTTACATGGATTGGTGAACTTATTGCCATTGATATTTGATAGGATGACACCGCTTTTGGAAAGAATTTTCTTAGTATGTAGTAGGGCTATGCAAAAACTGAATCGACCCAAAAACCCAAATAATCCAAACCAACACAACTGAAAATATAGGGTTATAATTGATTTTTTAGGTCGGGTTAGACAATTTGAGGGATGTATATCCCTTATTTGGGTCGGGTGGGTCGGTTAAATACCTTGTTTAACCTGACCCTGACCCGAAAAAATGAAAATATTAATTTTTTTAATTTCTTCACATGACTCACTCTCCTTTCTTTCTTCTTTTGCTTGTAAAATTAAAAATTCCAAATCAAAATTAACTTTTTCTTGAAGATGACATGTATTTTTTTTTAACAACAAAAAATATAATTTTTAAATTTTCGTATTTTTTATTTCTATTATATTTGTTAAATACTTAATTAGAACATTTTAATTTGCTATGGTCTGGTTATGATTTGAAGATGGAAAATTATAGTTTGTGTGAATGTGATTATTATGCTTTGATTGTGTTATGATTTTTTCATTATGAATGTTTGATGTTAATTATGGTTTGATTATTTGAGTAACAATTATTTTTTTAGATAACTTTTTTAATTGTGTAGGATCGAAATAAAAATTTTGATTGTGCAAGACCCATTTTTAAAAAAGTTTTCAACCCATAAAAAAAAGTTTAAATGAAAATCAGGTTAAACAGGCCTCGAATAACTCGGCCCGATTTTTATAGGGATTATTTGGGTGGGGCCCGAACTTTTAAAGGGATCTGATTGGTGTAGCCATTCCCTCTCATTTTAGGTTTTGGGTATTTCGGGTCAGCTCGGATTTTGACCCGAACCACCTGTTGCTCACCCCTAGTATCTAAGGGCCTACCTAGTTTGGCCTGAATTTACCTTGAAGATCTTGCATAGGGGCTTTGATTTTCCTTGAGCACAAGACAATCTTCTTCAAGTTTCTGATCCTAAATTCTTTTGTTGAAGTGCCAAGCTATTCTGTGTTGGTAGCTCTAAATTTGATTAAGAGCCTTTGGCCTTTTCTCATCAATAGCATTTAACTGGTTGTGATAACTCCAAGCCCATTCTGCTTTGGCAATTGGCTTTCTCTCATGATCCTGGCTAATCGGATTTGGACTTCAATGGGGAGGACTCCTTCCATCCCATATACTAATGAGTAAGGTGTCGCCCCAGTTGGCATTCTGATGGGGGTTCTATATCCCCATAAGGCGAAAGGAAAATGCTTATGCCAATTTCTATGGTTGCGACTAATTTTCTAGAGGATGTTCCTGATGGACTTGTCGGCTGCTTCGACTACTCCATTTGTCTACGGTCGGTATGGTGAAGACTGGTGGTGCTGAATCTTGTACTTCGTCATTAGAACGGAGACCTCTTTCTAAAACTGAGACCTATTATTTGTTATGACCTTAAAAGGAATTTCGTATCTGCATATGATGTTTGTTTAGATGAACTAAGCCACTTTTCTAGAATTCAAAACATAATAGGAGGTAGCTTCAACCCACTTGGTGAAGTAGTCAATGGCCACCAAGATATACTTATGCTGGTCAGATGATTTGGAGGTGATTTAGCCAATCATGTTAATTCCCTAGGTTGCGAAGGGCCATGGTGTAGTAATTGGGTGAAGTTATTGGGAGCATCTTCTAGATTTTAGCATAAATCTGGCATTTGTGACATTTCTGAACAAACTTTGCCCAGTCTGATCCATGGTGAGCCAATAATAACCCTGATTGGTGATCTTGTGGGCAAGAGCCATTCTGTTTATGTGGGGGCCTTCGTCTTTGCTGTGCACCCATTCCATTATTCGTTGAGCTTCTTCTTCAATTACGCACTTGAGGTGTGGCTAGTTCCATGTTCGCTTATAAAAAATACCATCCTTAAAGAGATAGCCTTCTGATAACTCTCGGAGAGTCCTTTGTTAGATTTAGAGGCACCTGCAGGGTATTCTTCCTTTTCTAACCAAGTCTGAATATCCCAGAACCAAGGTTTGCCATCGGTAAGCTGGAGATCGTAGCAATAGGTTGGCTGGTGATGAATCTGAATATTCAAAGGCTTGATAACCATGTTAGGGCTGGCATCAACCATGGAGGTAAGAGTAGCCAGTCCATCGGCAAATTGATTCTTGGGCCAAGGCATGAAATGAAATGACAATTCTTCGAACTGCTGAGCCAACTGATCGAGGCATTGAAGGTAGGGAACTAAGCATTGCTCTTTAATCTTCCATTTCTTCAATGTTTGAGAGACTATCAAGATGGAGTCCCCATAAACTATTAGGCACTTGATCTGAATACTCAAGGCTGCTTCAAGTCCGGCGATACATGCTTCATACTCTGCTTCATTATTAGTGACCTGAAATGCCAACTTAATGTCGAAGGACAATCGCTCCCCGTCTGGAGTTACTATAACCATATTAGTGCTGCAACCCTAATAGTTAGCAGCTCGATCGAAGTACATCTTCCATTGGTTTGCTTGGATCGGGAAGATATCTTCATTCGAAAATCTTATGTTTTCTATTTTGGCATCCCCGGGGGACGTGACTAAGTTATCTGCTATCACGCTGCCTTTGATAGCCTTCTTTGCAACAAATCTCAAATCAAATACTGCAAAGAGAGTGGCCCACTTTGCCATCTTGATGTCCAAAATCGGCCTCTCCATAAGATATTTCAAGGGGCTCTGGTCAGTAATGACATGAGTGGTGTAGGAGCAAAGATAATGCTGGAGCTTGGTGCACACCCATGCCAGAGCTAAGCATAGTTGTTTGATCTTACTATAATTTTGTTGTCAGCATGCGCTTACTCAAGTAGTAAATGACATTTTCCTTATGAGAGTTCTTGCACTAACATCGCCCCTATGACTTTGTCAGTGACTGATAGATAGACAAGGAGTGGCTTTTCGAGCCTTGGAGGTTGAAGAACCGAGGATTGAGTAAATATGCTTTGATCTGTTTAATGGCTTTCTGACACTAGTCATCCCAAGTCTTTGGGCATCTTTTTTTTAACTTCTTAAAGATCAGTCCATAGGTGTTTGCTAACTGTGAGACGAACCAGCTGATGTATTGAAGGCGGCCTAAGAACCTTCGAATCTCCTTTTCTGTCTTAAGGGGCTACATCTCTAGGATGGCTTTAAACTTGGATGGATCGATCTCAATCCCTCTCCTAAAGACCATGTAGCCTAGGAATATACTAGACGGAGCTCCGAAGAGACATTTAGCAAGGTTAACTTTCAAGTTGTACTGGCGGAGTCTGGAGAAGAACTATTCTAAGGGCAATTAAATGGATTGGCCCATCCCTGGTGTGAACAATCATGTCGTCGACATATACTTCTATGTTCTTGTACTTTAAGTAATGCAACATCGCGGTGGCCATCCTCTGATAAGTGGCACCGGCATTCTTCAGCCCAAATGGCATCATTCTATAATAAAAGTTACCCCATTCGGTGATGAACGAAGTCTTCGACGTATCTGGTGGATTGACTGGTATCTGATTATACCCTGCATATCTGTGACTGAAATCACACTAGACCCTACCATTCTGTCAATGAGCAGGTCAATTTGGGGCATTGGAAAGTCATCTTTAGGACATGCCTTTTTCAAATCCTGGTAATCGATGCAAATTCTGATCTTGCCATCTTTCTTAAGAACCGGCACTATATTTGCTAGCCATGTCGGGTTGTCTATAGCTTCAATAAAGTTGTTCTCCAATAGCTTAGCTGTTTCTTCTTTAATCCTTAGGGAAATCTCCGGTTTCTGCATTCGGAGCTTCTGCTTTACTGGCTTGATGTGATCATATATAGGGATCTTGTGAAAAACAATGTCAGGGTTTATACTGGTCATGTCACTGGCTGTCCCTGTGAAACAATCTGAATACTATTTTTCCAGCAATCTCATTTAGGTTAGAGAGAGGGTAACAAGAAAACTGAAAATTTTCATTAGTGATAGAAGTGCCATGGTCGATTGTGAGCCCCTCCCTAGCGCCATGAGAAAGATCCAAACAACAGAGTCGATCCAGACGGGCCCATTGGTCGGTTCATCATGGAAACTAGGAGGAAATCCTTATGGTTCCCTTGGTTTGATTTAGATCGATTATGCTCAGTTTAGCGCTTATGTGATGTCGGGTTGGCTCTTTGGAGCGCTTTGACAAGTGTGTGATGTGAAAGAGTCGTCACCTTAATTTATTTTTGTTTTTAGGGAAAGATTAAGGAAAAAATCCTATGTTGGACTCCATTTTCAGTTTACCTTTTAGGATAAAAGCACTAGCCTCGAATAATTGGATTCAAGGACTAAGTTTTCAACTTTTCTCGAACTGAATCAACGGTTTGGATCATAATTGAAAAATCAAAATATTGTTTTGGTTTGAATGTTAGTTTATCAATGCATGAGCATACTAATAATGCATGGCAATTATGGACAAAGCATTAAAAGCATAATTATTGAAAAGGTGAGTAATTCGGAGGGGAGCACAATGCTAGCCTCGTTTATCGAGGATTATAGGTCGTGCAACACATTTTCCTAAACCCCGACCCGTCAGTTTGGTCGGCGGCCGGCTACCAAGGCTGAAATCCGTAGGTATAGTGGCACCCTCAAAACCCTAACATCCTAATCGATGGTAGAACTTCATGTGCCCTGATCCTCATACAAACGAGGTACGAAGGCATACCTACGGATTTCAACCCATTATAAAAAAAGCGCGTAATTGCGATCGATTTTTGCGACCGTGAAAAATCAAAATATTGTTTTTTGGTTTGAATGTTAGTTTAATAATGCAGTGAGCAATACTAATTAATGCATGCAATTAGGGACAAAAGCATTAAAAGCATAATTATTAAAATGTGAAGTAATTCGGACGGGGAAGCACAAATGCTAGCCCTCGTTTAATCGAGATTATAGGTCGTGCGAACACAATCTTTCCTAAAACCTCCGACCCGTTCCAGTTTGGTCGGCGGCCCCGGGCTAACCATATGCTGAAAATCCGTATTGTTATAGGTGGTCACCTCAAACACTCCTTAACCATCCTAATGCGAGTGGTAGAACTTCATGTGCCCTGATCCTCATACAACATACAAACGAGGTACGAAGGCATACCTACGGATTTCAACCCATTATAAAAAAAGCGCGTAATTGCGATCGATTTTTGCGACCGAAATTGCGACCGATTTGCGACCTATGGACAAACAGTGACAAACAGTCGCTAATTGTAGCGCTAAAAATTCCCGCGAATTTGTTTTTCAGTTTACGACCAGTGTACTACGGATTTGCGACCGATTTTGCGACCGATTTGCGACTATCTTTTATTCCGTCGCAACATTGCGCGCTTCAAAATTAGGAATAAGTTCTGAGACCGATTGGCGACCGAATTGCGACCGATTATATGTGACCGACATTTTGAGTCGCAAATCGGTCGCAATTTTATGGCGAAGTAAAACGACGTCGCAGAGTTAAAATTTGCGACCGATATTAATGAAATTTGGGACCGACCTGTCGGTCACAAATTTTAGGGCTTTAAACGCCAATCGCCCTCCTTCTTCTTTCTTTCTTCTCCTCCTCCTCTCCTCTCCTCCGTTCGCAACGCCGCTCCAGCCCTTCCTGATGCCGCTCCAGCCCACCTAACGCCGCCAGCTCCGCTCCGTTGGAACTCTGGTCACTCCATTGCTGTTTGGACACAAGTTCAGGTAAGTTTTGCTTTGCGATTTTTTTTTCGAATTTTTTTTTTTTTTTCGATATTTTTTTTTTTTTTTGCACGAATTTTATTTGTTTTTATTATAATAAAATTATGGTTGGTTTTGTGTATAGGTTTGCGATTAGGAATATTTAGGTACTGTTGTATTATTGATATTAATTATTATTATATTATTATTATTATTTTTATTATTATTGATTATATTATTATTATTAATAATATTAATTGTTGTTGTTGTTTGTTGTTACTGCTCGGCTGTTGGTTATTATTATGTATTATTATTATTATTATATTATTATTATTATTAATTAAGTTATTAATTGATTATTATTTATTATGATGTTACTGTTGTTGTTGATTATTATATTATGATTAATCAATTATTGATTATTATTATTATTGTTTATTGTTTTATTATTTATGATATTATTTGTTATTGTTATTTAGAAAATATATTTTTATTTTCTTTGTAGGCGTACTCGATAAAACCGGTCAAAGTTAAATACTCTTAATAGTTTCATGAGCGATAGAATATGATAGGTAGGATCCACATTTTCATAAACTCTAATCATGACATAATATATATAATCCACATTTTTCATATATTTCTCATGTAATATTAGGTACATGAGAATTTCAACTGAAAGGTCATAAAATCAATTCAATTCACAACATAATCACATAATTAATACTAATTAACTCAAAAGAGTCAAATTAAGTCAAAGGTTTAAGGTAACTTTGACTTAATCTTAAGTCTTAAGGCCCATTTAATTCAATATTACACAAAAACTATAAAGTACCAAATTTGGGAAAAAAGAATGTAGATTGCATTAATCTTAAATCAGTGCTCCAAATTACACAATTAGGTCGTAATAGGCTCGCTCCTTTCTTTTAGGCTTTGAGCCTATTACTTCTAAAAACACAAAAACTCAAAATCACGTAAGGATATTTTAGTAAAAAAAAAAATACAGTCCAAATATAAGTTTATAACTTGGGCCACATGATTAACATGATAACAGGAATAGCAATAATAGAATTGAAAGCAATTGTTTATGGATACATGTAATTAAAAATTACTCTTTTTTTATAATTTTATGAAAATAATGCATTTTAATTTTTGTTTATTATTGTTGTTCTTATTCTTAAATTTTTTTTTTTTTTAATGAATGAATGCGTTTTGGTTTTGGAGGCCTAATAGTGGCCATCTGGCCTTTGGAGAAGTTGGTATGATATAAGAAGTGTTTAATTGAAAGTGTCTTTATATTTGGAAGATTTTGATTGTGTGTGCCGAAGTGCTGGCCGAATTTTTTTCCCAAAAAAAAATTCAATAAATCCAAAAAAAAAAAAATCAAAAAAAATTTAAATGGGTCGGGGAAAAAAAAAAAAATTTAAGGTAAAAAACAGTTTACCTTTATTAGCTAAGGGTAAAGGTAATAAATGAACTTAAGTGATAAATGAACTTAGTGATTAATGAAGCTTAAGTGATTTTACATTTAATATATTAGTTACCCCTTATTATAGAAAATAAACCTTAGTAAGTTAGAAGTTGTAAATTGAACATTACATTTGTGGCATTTCTTAAGGATGGTTTAACTAATGTAATTTACATATAACTTGCCCCTTTAATAAACATAAGTGTTAATTAGGTAAAAAAAAAGCGACCGTAATCGAGATTGGATGTACTGGAGGTCGAGTCATAGGATTATTAAGACAAGAGGTTCCCTGCAAGGATTGGAGCGTTTTATACAGTTGCAGTTGTAATCCCAAGTTGTATGGATTGGAATAAAGTTGAGGTTGTCCATGTAACACAAGAAAGGTGTCAATGTATTACAAAGAGTGTCAAAATAGAGCCTTCTTAGACATCGATACAGTGAAACTTCATTTGTGCAAAAATGGGTTTCGTGGAAAATTAATTACGAATGATACCAGCTCATGGTGAACCTTGAGTTTGCCAGTGGGTCAGGCATCTCCATTCAGTAAAGTTTAGAAAGGCGCCCTTAATCAATTTCTGTATGGTAATCAATTGCAATTGGTAATCGATGCGAGTAGAGTAGAATGTCATTGGGATGATATTGAGGAATCGCCAAATGTAGCAGCACAACAATTGTTTGACATGTTAAGTGCAGCTAACAGTGAACTGTGGCCTAGATGCAAGAATCATTCAGTTCTATCCGTTGTGGCACGATTACTACACATGAAATCAGAGCACCATTTTTCAAAAAGGTGTTACGATGACTTTGTGCAGTTAGCAAAGGAAATGTTGCCTGAAGGCCATTCAATGGTTGATAATTTTTATCGGACAAAAAAATTGGTTCAAGGATTGGGACTATCCGTAGAAAAGATTGACTGCTGTCATAATAATTTTATGATATTCTGGGGTGTTGACTCGGAATTCAGAGACTGCAAGTTTTGTAATCTTCCAAGATATCAACGGCGGGGTCAAGGGACTGGTAGAGTACAAAAAGAGAATGAAGGCTTTCAAGAAGATGTATTATCTTCCCCTCTTGTCCTCGCCTTCAAAGGTTATATGCATCTAAGGCGACAGCTGAACACATGAAAAATGGCATGGCTTTGCATGAATATAAGGATGGGAATAATGACTCATCCGCAGACTCTGAAGCGTGGAAACATTTTGATAACATTTCATCCTGTGTTTGCTGTTGGATATGAGAACGTTAGATGGGGCTTTGGTTACTAATGAGTTTCCAGCCGTTTGGCCAATCAGGACAACAAATATTCATCAATGGCCAAGTCATTGTCAAACCATATAATCTACCATCGTCAATGTGTTATGAAAGATGAATTATGTTTTTTGTGTGTTATTGTTCCTGGCCTTACTAAATCCGAAACATAAAATTGTGTGTTTCCTGCAGGCCTTTTGATTGCCGATAACTTAATTATTTATGGGAAATATGGGGTTGAAACATTCGATATTTCGACGAATTCAGAATTTCATAATGTGAGCTGCTTGCTTGGACCATCAGTGATTTTCCAGCATTTGGAATGTTTATGCTAGGTGGAGTACGATAGGCAAAATTGGCTTGTCCTCATTGCATGGAAAAACACTAATGCATTTACAACTAAAGAAATGGAGGTAAACAATGTTGGGTTTGATGTCATCGCAAATTCTTACTAGAATCTCACGGCCTTGGGAGGAGAAATCGACAATGCTTAGAAAGAACACAACTATTGTTGACCCCCTCCGCCTGTGAAGTCTGAGCTGAAATATTACAAGAAATTGAAGATCTGGGGCTATGAAAGTTTACAGGTTAGGTTTGCAGATGAGGCAAATGCAAGAATTGTTCAGGAATAGCTGGTGGAAAAAGGCGAGCATCTTCTGGATTTGCCATACTGGAGTTCACTTCTTATCCGTCCATAACCTTGATGTGATGCACATAGAAAAAATGTTTTTGAAAATCTGTTCAAGCACTGTCATGACATCTGAAGGGAAAACAAAGGATAATGCAAAAGCGAGAGCAAACATGAGGAATTTGCCGTCGACTGCAGAACTAGAGGCAATCTGTAATTACGGTAAGTTTCCAAAGGCATGTTATTGTTTAGATTAAACCCAAAGGCATTAATGTGCGAATGGGTACGATCAAATTAGGTTTCCAGATGGATAGCTGTTCAAATATGGGTAGATGTGTGCGACATGAGGATTAATAGATTAATTTGGCATGAAAAAGCCATGACTGTCATGTTTTCATGCAAAATTGATCCCTGTGGGCATCCGGGAATTATTACAGGAAAAATTTGGAAGCAATGACAGAATTGAGCTCTCTTTTTCAAGGAATTGACGATGACTGTTATCCGATGGCGATGAATTTCCAATTAAACCACGACCAAAAATTGCGACCGATTATTCAATTTTGCGACCGATTTTATCGGTCGCCAATTTGCGACCGATTGTCTCATTGGTCGCAAACTTATTTTGCGACCAGTATTTTTGCGACCGACATTCCTCGGTCGCAGATCAGTCGCTACATGAAATTAGCGATCGATTTTTGCCATTTTGCGACCCATTTGTCGGTCGCAAAATGACATTTTTTTGTAGTGCATATTGGCATTGTACAATGACAGACACCTGCAGAAAATTAAAAAGACTGTACGCAATAAGACAAAGGTCAAGGGATCAATTTGCAATGCATATTTGGTGGAAGAAGCTTCCACATTCTGTTCACACTACTTTGACCAACATGTTTTCACCAAGAATCGGAGAGTGCCACATAACGATGACGGAGGAGATCGAATACAATCTGAGTTTGAAGGAAATCTAATAATATTCACCTATCTTGGGCAAACAATTGGTAAATCAAAAAAAAGACGATTGACTGATGCAGAGATACGAGCGGCTCAAACCTATATTTTATTGAATTCCGAAGAGATTATACCATTTTTACAGTAAGTATACATATTGTAGATAGTCTAAAAACCCCGGTCTGGGGCGTAGTTTAAATCATATTTTTTGCTAATTCTTGTTTGTCATAAACAGGAAATTATAATTTAATCTTTTTTGCGGCTTTCACAATCCCATTTTGACTGATACTCGCCAGTTGATGCAAAACTGGGACTCCGAATTTGCAGAATGGTTCAAATATTATGTAAGTTTACTTTCAATGTAAACACAACATGGAACTGTACATTTATTAAATCTCAACTCTGTCAATTACTATTTCCCATAGGCCCTCGAAGCTCGAGAATCAAATATTGGTAATAGATTATTACGGAATCTAGCAAAGGGACCCTTCTACCGTTGCTAATGCCTTATCTGGCTACGTTGTAAATGGTTACAAGTGCCTACTCTGGCTACTTTGTAAATGGTTACAAGTTTCACACTGAGGGTTATGGGAGAAGCAGAAAGACAATGAACAGCGGTGTTTGCATAAAGGGATCCAACTATAGTGACGTGTCAAACGATTTTTATTTGAAATTGGTTGAGGTTTTGGAGTTAGAATATCCAGGCCTACCAATGAAGCGCACAGTCTTATTCAAATGCGAATGGTTTGATCCTACGCCAAACATTGGAAGGTTCATCCTAAGTATAATGTTGTGGATATTAATCAAAGAAGAAGATATACGAAGTATGAACCTTTGTGTTGGCGATGCAAGCTGCACAGGTGTACTATATCCCATATCCATCATTGAAACGAGATCGTTGCGATTGGATGGCAATATGTAAAATGAAGCCTAGATTAGTTGTTCATGCAGTTGAAACCAAACAATCTGCATCACTCGCAGTATCTGAGCCATTTCAAAAAGTTATGGTTGATACGCAACCGATTCAAGTTGTTGAAGATTTAACGGATAGATTGGATGATGAAAGCGGAACTTATATTGAAATGGAGCAGCGGATGATGACAAGGAAGAAGATCAAATCATCATGGGTACCTCAGAAGATGAATATCAAGAAGAGGAAGAAGAAGAAGAAGAAGAGGAAGTAGATGATGATGAAGTCACTTAATACTTCGAACCATATGTATTATGGATAATAAATTAATAGATGTATATATAATATTATTAATGAAGAATTTTAATGTTATTCACTTTCTTTATACATATTTACCATATGTTTCGCCACATGTTCTACAATTCATAATAATTGTATAAAATTCATTTTATCTAGGTTCTGTATGCTTGCAGTACAGAATGGCTAGAGGCAGAGCGTTTGTTCAGACACGTCCGGCAGTGGTTCGCGTGGAGGTCGTGGCCCAGGACGCAGTGCCCATGGACGAGGAGGGTCTATCCTCCTTCTCTTCAGGTACGTCTAGGGCTTCATCCTCTTGCTCAGCGACCAGTACTACCGGCCATCAAATCCTTCTTCAGGTACGTCTGGTGCTTCATCCTCTGCTGCGGACGACCAGTTACCTACCGCCATCACTTCCTTCTGCTCCTCCTCTTCTACCCCCATTTCTGGACCAGTATAGTCTCCACCAAGCTGCAACAT
>NW_023591487.1:0-17896 GCF_014843425.1 Jatropha curcas | reverse complement strand
AGAGAGGATTATGTAAGTTTGATTTTCACTTCATTTTTTTTGGATAATATTCACTACCCATATGTCAATGATGCTTATGATCTGGAATAGAACCACATACAAATATCGATGCAATTAAAATTTTCAAAGAATTTTAGTGGATTTTTTCAGGTTTAGAGAAGACAATTCGATGTGGAAAATTTTTTGCTTAATGTCAAAAGAAGTTTATTGCATCAAGAAAATGACAATAAGTCAGAGAAATAATATAATTTAATAATTATCTGATCCATGCACTCTCCATACTATAGAGGGTTGGGCGCGGATAGTGATGGTAAATAGGTGGAATAGGGAAATTGTTGCAATGAGTTTGTGCCCATTCTAAACTTGGCTAGCCATATGATGCTTGTTCTGGATTTGAAATCCATCTCTTGTAATATAGCATGAACAATTTCGTTTGGTAAAGGGTATCAGTGTAGCATCAAAGTCCTGAATCCATGTAATATAATGGGATTGATAAGATAATTTGTTTTTTAATTTTTTGTTGAGCTTGAGCAGGCAACTTCTCTCTTTTTAGGGGATTAGAGAAATTCTAAATATTTATCTCCTTTTCATAATAAGATTATTAAATGACATCTAATATAAGAGATGTGTCTTGGGGATAAGAACAAAGTAAAGAACTGTTACGTTTTTCGGCAATTAGAGCTCACTTGTGGTAAAGATTATCATTCTGTAATTAATAATAAATCATTCTTCAATATGCAAGTAACATTATCGGTTTTTTATATTTTCTTCATTGAATGCTCAAGTGTTCTAATTAAGCAGAGATGTTATTAGAACAAGGCAAGAAATTCTTGCAAACAGTGGGCTTGGTCATTATGTTGAGCAGAATTGCGGACAGCAATTGCTGAGTTAAACCGTAGAGTCTATCTACCAAAAGATGTCTAATATATTCAAATAATAGTTGGTAGTTCCTCAAACCAAGTCTCTGGCTTCAGACTTTTTTCCAATTGGTTTTTTTTTTCAAATCCTATCCAAAACTTATTAGCATATGCATCTATTTCATACATTTAAGGATCAGACTCTAATCTTACTGGTTTTAGGAACAACAAAGTGACTGGTTTCAAGAAACAAATTAAATAATAAACACGTTACATGAGTTGGATTTGTGGAACGATAAGATCAACTCACCCAACCCAAGGACATTTGGCTTCACCGCTTTGAACCTTTAGCCTAGGCCTAATTATGTATTCAAGCTGCAATTCTCAATGATCATTTTTTTTAATTGTTAATTATTTGTTTTCTAATCATATATATTATATATAATTTTTTTTTTTAATTTCACAGAAGCTTTTTTTCAATGTGGTAAAAATGAATTTTTTTTATGCACATGTATCTTGAAAAAATTGATCTTAAAACAAAGAAAAGCTGAATTTCCTCTGACAACTTGGGGCTAGATTTCCAAATTTCACGATAAAGTGACCCTTTTTGCCCTAACTTCCACACTTTAGAAATTAATCAAGTAGCCATTTTTTTCTCTTGTGCCATGGTTTGTGCATATATGGCGGCTCAAGCTTATTTTTTAATTTAACTAAATATTTAAAATTATAAAAAGAGTCTAACGACATTAGGAATCCTAAAACCTCAAAATACTGGAAAACCCTAATGATTCACATCTCATCCTCAATCTCTAAATGAGAAACTAAATTAGGAGATGAGTTCATGAGAAATTGAGCATGAGTTCATTCAGCATTACTTGATTGAGCGATATGTATTATGTCGTTATTTTCACAAAGCAGCCACTCCTACGTACGTGTTAAGGTCCATCGTTATCTTTTATACTTGGTTTGCGGTTTTTAAACTATTTTAAATTAAGTGTATTTATGGCCTATAGTGTAATTATGCATTGTTGGATCATCTCCATTCGATTCTTTTCTTTACAGGAGTATTTAGCTTGTGGTAGACCAGCTATTTTGTTGTTTATCTCTGTATCGCAGAGTGGAGCAAAGAAACAAGGAGTTAAAGATCTACCTTAAAGCGTGCCTTTTGCTTGATTTTGTTCTCTGCAATTTTTGTGCTTAGTCTGGTGATTTTGAATTTCATGGGGTTATTTTGCTATTATATTTGGCTGGATACACAGTTCTTTATCTGTAACTTTGAGACAGTATTTATACATATTTTGGTTCCATTAATGAAGTAAAAATTCTTTGGGCTAAATTTTTTTTTAAAAAATGCAGTTAATTTTGTTTAGTGGTTTGGGGTTCCTGATGTGTTGGTATCTAGTAACTTTTAGCTAAAAAATATTTTTTATTACAACGCATCTCTGAGTGTTATAACATGCGTGCTGACACATGGGAAAGAAATGGGCAACTTAAGCTATATTTATAAAGGTGCAGGGTTTTGGGTCAAAAAACAAGTTTTTTATTTAATGTGCATTTAAATTATTTGGTTAGTTCAAGGGATATGTTGAACTTTTTTCTTATAACAAATTAATTTATCTTCTCTATTTTGCTTTGATACAATTAATTTTACCTATTCTTATTAACTATTATCAATTTTGGCTTTTTATTTTTGAAAATGGGATAGATGATAAAAATATGAGCGGGAAAAAGGATTTTGTCGGTAGCTAATTTTCTTTTCAATTGAAGAAAGGTGAATCCTACAATTAGAGATTAAGTCACCAAGAGAAATAACAAATAACTATCAAAGTATAAAATTATTTATACTGTAAGAAAAAATGTTTATTTTTTATTTTTTTTTTATTTTTTATTTTATTTTTTATCTTTGCTAGTTTTTTTTAATGTAGATGCGATGTGTTTGTACTTGTTGGTACTTACTGGGTGAATTAATTTTTTGGTATATACTTTTTTTATTATATAGATAATATTATAATTGTCTGACAATCTAATACGTTTTTTACTTCCTATAAGAATTTAAATTAAATCTAAGAATAAATGAATAAATGAGAAAAAGTAAATTTCTCACCATATTTTATTTATTTATTTTTATTAATTAGTGTCTTTATTTATGTATATTTTTAAAGGTCTGACTGGTTCAATTTTATTGTGGATGGAAGCATTTTTTTACATGCAAGTATATGTTATGTTAAATTGATATTTTACTTTTAGCGATGCAATTAGGCATGCTGGTTCTTGAACTCGGTTTCGGTCGCGGTTCCGTTTCAGCACAAGTTCCAATGAACCGACGGTTCCATTCATTGGTTTCCAGCGGTATATGTATTTTTTTTAAATCGGTTTATGTTAACTTCTTTCTTTCGTACATATTAATATGAGTTTAAAAATAATAAATAATTGATAAATTTTATTTTAAATAAATTTTGAGGATGCTTAATACTCATATGAAGAATAAATTAATTTAATTTTACAAAATATCAAATAAAATTATCATTTATTTTTGTTTCAATGGTTATTAATTAAAATAAATTATAGAAATTTTGAAAAAATGCTTCAAAAGAATGTAATTTTGTGAAAGTGTATCAAGACAATTTAAAAGGGGTAAAAAGTTAAAATAATATAAGTTTTTAAGACTAAATGATTTCTTTTTTTTTACCATTTTTCTTTTTTAAATTTTTAACTTTTAAAGTAAAGTGTATTTTAAAAAAAAAAAAATTCTTTAGTCAAGTATATTAATGTAGTTAATATTATTTGAAGACATTGTTAGAGACGTATAAAAATAGGCTTAGTGATTATATTTTTGAAAATAAAAAGAAAATTTTTGGGTTTCGACCAGACCGGTTCGGTTCATATTTTACATTCACATGACATTAACCTGACGCCTTGAACGCTGGTTAGTTTAAAATTTTTGAAAGCGTAGTTTCGGTTTTCAGTTCTGGTTCGTATACAGTAGGTTCGATTTTGGTTTGAACGAATGGTGGCATGTTAGATGCAATAATGCAGTTTTAATGGCTCAAGATTTTTACCTTTTTTACGCTTTTTTTTTACTAATTATTTCTTGATTTAGTTTGTTGTTCACCAGTTTGACAAATAAAAATTTCATAGAGAAATAAATATTTTTTTAGAAATAGAAGAAAAATTGAAATTTTTTATTTAGTTCACAAGTAAAAAACTGTAGTATGCACGGGTTTATTTGAATTTAAATAAACAATTATTTTTATTTTTTTTATCATCTTTAATAACATTGGGCATGGTATTTATATAATATGTTTTTATATATATGCAACAATATATAACAGCCACATATATATATATATATATATATTAATCTTAGCTGTATAGATTCATTCATAATATTTTTCACTATATTTATCGTGAAATTTGAAAATTGAATTCCCAGATTTCTACATTGTTTAATATATATATATATATAGGTAAGATGACAAAAAAGAAAGTTTTTTTAAGGTGTTCTCTTTAATTCAGTCAATCAATTTTTTTTTTAAAAAATTTTGAGTTTTTTTTCTATTTTTTTATGTTTTTGGTTGGCCAACATTAATTATTTTCCTTTTTAATTAATATTTTTAACTTATATAATAATGATAATTGGATTTTTTAAAAGCATAATCTATTTTCAACTAAACTTATTTTTTAACATTAATCAATTAACTAAAACTCATCTTTTTAAGTTTTTTGAATCTAACATCTAGTTATATATAGTTGAATTGACATATTCATTGTTTTATATTTTACTTTGAAGGGCTTTATGATCAGGGTTAGTTTTTTTAAACTTCTTATATTTATTATTGTTTTCATTTAATTGTTGGAACTGGGCTGCAAATTATCAGTATTTAGTACTTTTGTTAGCTGGAAGTTGATTGGTTCATTCGTATCAATAAATAGAAGTTTGGTTTAGAATTCATTTATTTTGTGAAACCCTCAGTTTTTATCTCCAGGTCTATGCTCCATCCATCAAGGTTTAAACAAAATTGACAAATGGTAACTACTCAGTATTTAAATAAAGGGCCAATTTTTTTGGGCATGGATATGTATTCCTATGGTTATGTTCAAACAAAGAGATACATTGACTTATAAGAGAAGTGTGATGGAGTCGGTGGGGATTGTTTGGTTCAAAGGTTGAAAATAACGTGAGTCTTTATTTGTCTTTGAGGTTACATATTCTTAAATATATGTGTAATATTATGTCATATGTATATATGCATCATATTTTATTTCCAGTGCAAGAGCTTTCATAGTAAAGTTTTTGAAGTTTTTGAGAATAATTTGAGAATAGTGGACATGGACTCATGAAAATTTTTATCAATTAAGTGTCTGATTCTAAATGATTTACAGGCTTGTTAACACCCATGAGCCAGTCCGAGTGAACGATGGCGGATGCTATATTCGGGTGCCGGAGAAACCGTGCTAACCTCCATATAAATCATATAATCATATTTGAATTCAGAAGGTGATTTTGACATTTTCACATAATTGCAAGTGATATTTTGTTTTTTAATATATATTTTTTTTATATAAAACATTTTAGGAAAATCTAAGAAATGGCAAGAGTTTCTCTTAAAAATTTGGCGTGAAAAGAAATGTGAATACAAAACACTCTCAAATTCAACTTCAATCCTTACTCCAAATGTCAAACAAAATTACACTTTATAATTTTCTTACTATAAATTTTCATTAGCAAATTTTTAATATTCTCAATTAAATGCATTCATTAAATATATCAAATTAATGGTTTTATCATTACCGATCTATCTTAAAATATTAATACTAAATATCAGTATTGTCCTCATGTTATTCTCCAAATATATACATAAATAATTTATATTTACAAAGCTTAAGTTAATAATTGAAATAATATAATCTCAAAAAAAAAAAAAAAAAAAAAGAAATTATACATGCTATAATTTTAGTTCATAACAACTAACTCACTAACACAAATAAATCTTCAGCATATTGATGCTACCTTCAGGTTCTTCAAGGCAGCTTATCACAGTTACAAATGCGCGTGATAAACTCCACACGCTGGAGTTATAAACGCAGTGGTGCTCACAATTATCACAAACTTTAACCAAAGGGTTTTGTGAATTGATAACATACTTAAAACACTAAATTTCATAAAATCATTTTAGCATCTAATCATAATTTCATATGGTATTTTAATATATAGGCAAAAGAACATAAGTAAATCTTACATTTGTCAATTCAATAATTTTAAGTTCTTCATATAAGTCTATTACTTAGACTTTTAAATTATATCATAAACTAGCTATTTATTTTAAAACGATGTACTAAAAAATTTAATAACATAAGAATTTTTTTGATGCGGAGCAACTAGCACTTAATAGGATAGTAGGATAGACTTGAGATGTTGCAAATCCAAGAAGAAGAGGCACGGACGTGCTCATTTCCAGACGCGTGACTAGCTATGAGAGTCTAGACGCGAGGACACACCCTAAAATAAGGAAACAGGCAACGCCGGTGCTACAGCAAGCCACCCATGCTAGCTCTCTGGAAAAACAAAAAGGGTCGCAAGCTTGCGTGCCATGTCAGCATGGGTTTGCCAAGACACACTCCATGCTAGATGAGAGTCTCAGCAGCCCGTGCCATATACGAGCTTTGTCGTGCTGCTCCTCACTAGGGTTTTTTGTCCTTTATTAGATTTAGTGGTTATTTTTTAGGGTATTTTATGAATTTTCAACCTAAAACTATACATAATTTATTTTGTATTATTATCATTCATTATCTTTTGGATCAATTATATATCAATAAACCTCTTTTGAGAGCTAGTTCTCTATTTTAATTCGTTCAAATCAACGACATTGATCAAAATTTCTGACGGAGTATAATCCTTTATTTCTATTCACGTAACCGTTCTGCATCAGTTGGTATCAGAGACCGAAAGGCAAAGAGTTCTATGGCAGAACAATCATGAGCAACGAGGTCACACAACCATAGAGGAGGAGAGTTCGATGAGATTAACGCGAACAGATTAGACAATTGGACTCTCGTAATTCAACAAGGCAACAAACACTGGCAGTACAACTAAGCAGGGGCGGAATTAAGCAACAACAGATTTTGCAAGACGCAAAGATTCATATGATGGAGGCCGAGATTGCAGAACATATGGTGAAAATTTCATAATGTTTTATAAATAAGGTAGACTTCAACCTTTCTCAGGATGTAGTATTGAAGTTACTACTTGATTGGCTAGCGGAGGTCGCGCGATTCTTGAGGGTCAATTGAAATGTTAAGGATGAGCGTAAGTTTTTCCAATAGTGGCCTATAATGAAAGGGTGCAGCAGCTGGTGGCATTATGTTGCAAAATGATGTCATCTGTCGAGGATTGAACCTGTGCGGGATTGGATTTTATGAACAGATGATTATGCAACGTTTCCTTCCCAGTGATCCATCTCAAATTTATATAACGATAACCATGACTGTTTTCAAGGTAATAAAAGGTTGATGAGTTATATGGAGAGTTTTTGGGAGAATTAAAAGCGTCGTTTGTGACAACTGTGAATCGAATCCGAGCAGGTAGATCATTCAATCAGAGGGGAACTGACATGAAATATAATGTGTGTGTGGGGGTAGCTTGAATTTTCATTTTGGCTGATTGGCCAATTGAGATTGGGCAAAGTGCAGAAGATAGGATTACTAGCACCTCGACAACCGTCTACTCGAGAATTAGAATTTTAGGCAATCCTACTCATACCAGAAGTCAATAGTGTCATGAAATCCCGATGAATCAGAAATTAAAAATATAAGTTTCCTGTTCAATACAGAATTCACAGTAGGCGGTTAATAGGAGAAGAAGGATTCTCGGAAAAGGCACCCATGATAGACAGAACGATAAGTCAAATACCGTATCAGAAGCCAACCGGGAAGACTATTGTATCTGATGCAGAAAACCAGGATATAATATCTCACATATGTCAGAGCGTAGGGGGGCTAATGAAGGCGCATGACAGGTGAATATAGTTTGATGAGGTGACTGAAGTTGAAGAGGTAGAAGACAATATGAACTGTGGACTCTGGGCTGGGTTTGAAGAAGGTGGAAGGTCACGTTTTGTTTATTAAAATTTTGGTGCGCTCATGAGAATAGAAGACGAAATGCTCATGGGAGAAAATTTTCGAAGCTAAAATGTCCGGGTTGGTGAAGTAGTGTGCGAACTCATTATCGACAGTATAGATAGATATAGATAGATATATGATAGCAAGCTAACTGGTTGAAAAACTAATCTACCATAGAACACATTTCTTCACCATAACATGGTAGAGTTTGGATTAAAGAGGGTCTAACATTGAAGTCCGCGGTTTACAAGGTTCCCATCTTAATGGGAAGTCGTACTCAGTACTATGTTTAGTTATGATGTTGTGGATATGGATGCCTACGGAGTATATTGGGACGTCCATAAAAAAAAAGAGATATTGATGTAGAATGCATTGACAAGGTAGAGAGAATTCAATAACATTGTTCAATTGGAAACAAGAAAATCATTGTCTTACCTTCTGGATCTTCTACCAAAGCTTTCTAAAGATAGAGAGGGAAAATCATAATAAATAGTTATAATATATAGATGGCAGGAATTTATTGGTGCAATTGGAGAAAGTCAGGAGGTGCAATTGGCATTGTTGATTAAACCAGGAGACATGCTATACAAGAAGGGGCACTAGTACGCATACCAGGTTAAGGAGGTTACTAGATGAGTTTCAATGTCGTAGTTGAGAACGCCATCTACACTTCACTTTATGGGACATTCACATCAGATTGGATTTCATCCCTAGATAAAGTCAAACTTGCCCCATTATAAGATGAAACCAAAAGGAGAGCCAGGTCCTTCAAAAATAGGTAGAAGGAATTATTGAAGAATGGTCCATCTGGGAAGAGAATTAGTTCTTGATGGGGTTCCTGCATTATTACTATCCACAAAAAGATGGGACTTGGAGGATGTGTGTTTGATAGTACGGGTGTAAGATAACGGTGGCAGTATCAATTCCCCTATTCTTGTCTGGCAGAAATGTTGGTCCAACTGGTCAGGATATCTATAGTGTCCTCCTTAAAAGTAGATTTTCGGGGCAAGCAGGTATATAAAATCCGAATCAAGGAGGGGAGATGAATGGAAGACTATTTTCAGCTAAAAGGAAAGGATTATATAGTTGGTTGGTTTATGCGTTTGGGGTTGACTAATACACCGAGACATTCATAGCGACTTATGAACTCAGGTTTTTGCGTCTTTTTGGCGCCAAATTTGTAGTTTGTGTACTTTAATGACATCATATTTATTAGTGTAGTGAGGAGGAACACTTCAGCACTTTTGAGGGTGGTTCGATGCTTTGTGAAAATGGTTTGATACTCAACCTTAAGAAATGCAGCTTTATGATAGAGAGGATTCTATTTCTTGGCTATATTGTTAGCTTTTCGGAGGAATTCATGTTGATGACAGAAAGATTGAGGCCATTCAAATTGGCTATTCCCAAGAACATAACTGAAAGTTCGTAGTTTCATGGTCTTGCTACTTCTATAGGGGTTCATAAGGAATTTTAGGCATATCGGGTACGCACTGATAACAGATTGTTTGAAGAAGGAGAAAGTTGTCAATTTGGTTGTGGACCGAAGCTGCAAGCAAGAAGTTTTGAAGATGATACAAAGATAAGCTTACTTCCGGCCCTATTCTGTGGCTTTTATACCGATTTTAATAAATTGTTTAAAGGTTGGATTTGTGATAACTTTGTGGGATTGGAATTGGAGGTGTGTTGTACAAAATTAGAAACCTATAGCATTTTTAAGTGAAAACCTGAATGAAGCTAAGGTGAAATGGTCTACTTTGAAGCAGGAATTGTATGCATTATTTTAGCCTTCAAAACTTGGGACATTTTTTATTGGGCTGAGAATCATATTTACACTGATTCAATCCGTTTTAAAACTATGTTTCAAACTCAAAGAAAGTGAGCGAGATGCACGCACGTTGGGCAAGCATATTATTGGTGCTTTCAGTTATGTCATCAACACAATCAGGTATTGTAAAAGTAGTGGATGCTTTTAAGGGAGGAGAGAGTTTTGTTGATTACATTAGGAAGAGTTGTGGGATTTGAATTTTCTTAAAGATATTTTGCTTCCAGATAGAAGACTTTGCTGACATATGGGTAGGAAGAAGCTAAACAGCCTTACTGATGGTTTTTGTTCATGATGGGTATATTTCAAAGAACTAGGCCATGCATCCCTCGGTTTTCCTCTGGAAAAAAACTAATCAAGGAGTCCATGGTGGGGGATTAAGGTGAACACTTGGGGCCGTGATAAAACTTTTGGCAGGTTTGGAGGTTCGTTTCTATTGGCACAATTAAAGAAGGAAGCAGGAAAGGCCTAGTATAAAAATGTTCGTTTGCCAGACACACAGGGCCATTCTCAACTTGGTCTTTTACACCTTGACTGTAACCAAAAGCAACCTTAGGAGGATTAAATCATGGATTTTGTCTGGGGTTTACCTTCGAAACTCAAACGGGGAGCTGTTTTTGGTAACGCCCGGCGGGCCAGGGGTGGAAAACGTTACTTTTTTGTTCTTGGATTGGGAGTGATCTTACGTTTGAACAGTGGTGACAAAAATTTTATTGGATCGAACGCGATAAATGGTTTATAAAACATTTGAGTCGCACCATTATTTCGGTTAATGGGAAACCGTTTCGCATTTTATTAAAAGATGGACTCATTTAAACTCCGATTTATTCAAGGCCTAAATTATCTAGAAAACTGGTTTAGGCAACAATGCAGTTTCTGGGTAAGGGAATTGGGTAACGCTGGCCGTTGGGAGCCGACCAGAAAAAACGGGCTGCTTTTCACTTCGCGGATTTTCTTATTTAATTTTAGTTAGAAAAGCAAATTATTTATTTATTAAAACCATACCAATTTAAATCGGACTGGAGTTCTTAACATGGAAAATTAATTATCGTCCATCAAAATCAATTCATAACATCCTAATCATGTTCAAATAATCCAAATCAAAGGTATTAATTCAATTAATAAAAGACCGTCTTGCATATGGTTCAAGGCGGACGCTACAACCGAACCTAAAAATACATTTACCCGATTCAAATTTAAACCAAAAACAAAAATCATGCATTAATTACATTTTATATTCTAGAACTTAATTAATTACAATCTGTTTCAATAATTGGTCCAATTTCGGATTATTGAAAAATTAAACTTATATTTTGTAACAAATTTTATTATTTTCTTTTGAAAGGAAAATTGTTTTGGAACCCTAGTAGAAAGTTGGCGTGCAAGGATCGATAGCTGAGTGACGTAGCTGTTCATAATTTTGGAAAACAGGAGTACTGGGCATGAAAAACAAATTTTTTGGGACATGCAAACAGTTTCCGTCACGTCATCTGCTCGATCGTTTACGGATCTAGTAGTTGCGTGACGCAACTGTTCTGGGTAAAGAAACAACAGTTTTGGGACAATGAACAGTATGGTTACGCATCTGGCGGACCCGTTAACGGATCAAACTGGCTGCGTGACGCTATGCTCTGGTCCGAGCTCTGTTTTAAATTATTTGTTTTATAGCGTTTTTAATTTAAATAATTTCAAGAGAACTCGAATGACGCAAAAAATGAATAGAATACGTTTTAATTTAAAGATTAAACTACTAAAATACAAAATAAACAATCAATTGACAAAACAAAAAAGGTAAAGGATACTAATCCTCAAGATTGAGGATTTGTATATGGGCTTTATGCCTTAACGACACGAAGGTTTAAGGCAATCCAGAAGCTTCGTAACAAGGATTCAAATGCTCTTTTTTTTTATTTTTGATCTTTTTCTCTCTTTTTATGGGGTTTGATTTTCACTAAAATTGATATCTATCATTTTCCTTCAAACGAACTAACAAGAGCTTCTGGAAGGAAAATGTGGCCCGCACAATTTTTTTTAGGGTTTTTCAAACAGTTTCCGAAAATTTTTGTCTCAAAATGTGGAAAAAGATCTATTTATGAGAAGTAAGGCAACAGAGAAAGCTCGTCAGACACTCGCGGTGCGTGACGGATCCGATAGCTGATGACGCAGCTGTCTTTTCTGGACAAGCACGTGTGGCATAACAATTCCGAGCTGCGTGACGCAGCTGAGGTGCCGTCAAGATGATAGCTGCATGAGCAGCTCTGTGACGCAGCCAGAACTCAAGTCAATTTAATTTAAATCCTTGGATTTATAAAGCTTTTTTAGATAGCCTTACCTTTCATTCACATCTCGTATCAATCATATGGATCAAGGGGGCATAATAGAACGCATCAATAGTTTGCCCGCACTTTATCATTTTTGTATAAAGTTAATGTTAAAGTGGTCTTTGGACGGCCTTCCAAATCTTGGGTTGAATGAAGGTCTTGATCATCTCCAAAGCTAGGTCTGATTGGCTTTGAAGTTCAACCTTCGAAACTCGGTTTGATTGGCTCGAAGGATTTGAATTGAGCACTGAAGGTCCAGTCGGACTACATATAGCGTTCTAGAGCATCGACAGTCATTTGGCACAGTCTAGGTTGCTGTTGAGATATTCTGGCACGAACAAAGGGCTCAAGTCTAATCGGCTTTGGGTTGTCCAGTCCGATCTAATGATCATCTTCAAAGCTCGGTAATTGGCTTTGAAGTAGCTCTGAAGCTCGTCTATTGGCTCGAAAGGATTTGAATTGACCTGAAGGCGTCCAGTGGACTACATCAGCGTTCATAAGCATCGGGGCAGTCATCTGGACACGGTTCCGTTCTGTTGGATCAATCTGGCCACGAACAAAGCTCAGTCTAAATCGGCTTTGTTGGCTCCAGTCGGAATCTGTGATGATCTTCAAAGCTTGGTCTAATTGGCTTGAAGTACCCTCCGAAGCTCGTGTCCTTATTGGCTCGAAGGATTTGATTGGACCTGAAGGATTCAGTCGGACTAATCAGGCGTTTCTAAGGCATCGACAGTACATTGGCAACGTCAAGGTTCTGTTGAGCTCATTGGCAGAACAAAGACTCAGTCTAAATCGGGCTTTATTGGTCCAGTTGGATCTGTGATCATCTTCAAAGCTCGGTTTAATTGGCTTTGAAGTCACCTCCGAAGCTCGATCTAATTGGCTCGAAGGATTTTGGTTATGTCCAAAGCTCAATTTAATCGGTTTTGTTGTTCACCTCCTCAGCTCAGTTTAATCGGCTTTAGAGGGTTCGATGATGTCCAAAGCTTAGTGTAATCGGCTTTGTTGTTCGCCTCTTCAGCTCAGTTTAATCGGCTTTAGAGGGTTGGATGATGTCCAAAGCTCGGTGTAATTGGCTTTATTGTTCGCCTCTTCAGCTTAGTTTAATCGGCCTTAGAGGGTTCGATGATGTCCAAAGCTCGGTGTAATCGGCTTTATTGTTCACCTCTTCAGCTTAGTTTAATCGGCTTTAGAGGGTTTGGTATGGAGATTGTCTTGATCAGCTTCGCAATGCAACATCACTAATCAAGAAAAGGATCCAAACAGCTTCGTGATACACCATCACTGCTTGGTGGGACCCAACGGCTTTGAGAAACCATCACCAGTTGGCTTGAAAATATTTTCAAAAGGAAAGAGCAATTTCTGTGTACAAACAGATCTCACCTATATTAGATGTTGGAGCATCACATGCCCCCATGCATTAATAATCATAAACTTTGATGCATTAATAATCATTAACTTTGAAATTTGAAATTTTTGCATCAGGGCAAAAACATTTTATTTTTGCCCCCAGTCTAGAATTCCATCCCGAGACCAAAAATATTATCTCTTAAGCAAACCTTGAAAATTTTCATTATCTTATCCATTGCAGAAAAATTTTTGAAATTTTAGCAAAAATTTTGCTAAATTTTTCTAGCAAAAATTTTGTTAAATTTTTCTAGCCCTAAATTTTCAGGTATACCCTTCCTAATGTGGTGTTGAAAGAAAAACTTACCAGAGGGTTTTTGATGATTTTGATGATTTTGCCCCCTGTGTGGCGAGTAGATTGAATTATTGAAGTATACGAGCCGCACATCGACTCCAAATTGCCTAAATAAGCCGACCGTGCTAAGTAGCACAAACTGTGCCTAAAAAACTAAGGAAATCAAGGAGAGTCAGGAGTATGAGCACGGCCCTGAGGGGGCATGCTAGAAAAGCACGGCGGTGCCCAGAAGAAATTCAGGGCGTGCCAGCACTAGCACGCCCATTCAGGGCGTGCCAGCCTAGCACGCCCATTGCAAACTCTAGCTGGGGAGGACAGAGACAAGCACGCCCAGCCTGTGCTATATGGCACGCCCGTGCCATAAAGATTCATCAGGGTGTGCTTGCCTAGCACACCCCGTGCTCCATCAGCCAAACTTTCAGACTTAAGCACGCCCCAGCCGTGCATAATGGCATGCCTGTGCTTCGAAGGCAGAACTAGCGTGAACTAAAGACGCAAATCAATCTTTTCCTCCCATGGGCCCGCCTCGGAGAGTTTTCGAAACATACTAAACAAGACCTAGACCTATTTTGGAAGAGAAAGGAGTCCCAATTAAGACGAAATCCAAGGCCTAAACAGTCATGATCTCCTATAGAGGATTTTGCACTAAATAAGGATTCTATTTCCTAAACGGAGTCAGATTTGCCTTCAGGAGCACTTCAGGAGCTCTATATAAGAGAGGGGAATCTTACATTGGTTGCAGTATCTTTTCGTTTTGGGACTATTTTTGCAATGAATTCTCAGTCTCTCTTAGAGACTTCAAGCATCACAGATTTGTGCCGAAAGATTCCAAGGAAAGCCATCCACATAGCTTGTTAGCTAGGTTATATCTCTAAACTCTTCATCTTGGTTTTTCTTTCATTTGTATCATAAAAGTATGGATATGATTAATAGTCAAGTATGGACTGAGTTTTATTTAATTACTAATGTCCCAGCTAAACTCTTATACTGGGGATTTGATGTAACTTAAATTCGATTCCAATTTATAATAATTAATTTTGTTTTTCATTGTTCTTGTTATAATTTTATTATTGTGCTTAACAGCTTCCAGGCAGAATGTTTTCTCCTGGATTGAATTATTTCAATAATTTCGCTATCGGTGAGAAGGGTTTTGAATCTGAAAAAGCTAATAAAATTACTTGAGAAATAATAACTTGATGCAGAAGCTATATTGGTTTGACTGCAGGGGGGTTTTTTCAATAAGTTAATGATCTTAGGTATAATGAACTACAAAACAACACAAACTCAAAGATCTAATTTATGTATTGATTTCACTATTGAAGGATAGGTAATTAGACTAGATTAGAATAGCTAACAATACATCGGGAGAGCTTGTTAGTAATTTCTAGGGTTGGTTTCTCCTACTTGACAACAATTAAAATTGATTATTGAACTAAAAAAAAATTAAGAAATAAGTTGGATAGATTAAGTTGAAATCAATTCCCTAGTAGTTTAATCCCCTGATTTTCTTTTCAACACTAAATTCTGTGCTGATCTCTATCTGTTATTACTTTCAATTTATTTTCGCTTAACAGTAGTTCTCTCTTATTATCGTTTAAATAATCAATAGTTAACATAATTGTTTGGTACTTGATCTACATCCCTAATGGATTACGATACTATCTCTTACTCTGAATTACTTGTTGGCGATTTCGTACACTTGCGAAGATCACTGTTCAAGTTTTGGCACCGTTTGTCGGGGATTGGGCTGTATCAATATCAATAACGAATTACCCTAATTGTTAATCTTAGACATTCCTTTTGATTTTTTATTTAATTTTCTTTTAGAAATTAGTTCAGCGTGTTTTTATGCAAAGAAGATCAAGAAAGACTGAGCCTCTATCTTGATCCAGAAAATTGAAAGAAATTTCGTAGGCAAACGTTGCAAAGAAAGAGCACGAGAAATAAAACTCCGAACAACAAGCAGACCATGGCCCAACGAAAACGGAAAACAAAAAACGAGAACGTAATCGACTCACTTCAACATCCGGTCGTGACCTTGCGAGACTTACACAACACCGTAGATCTGAATGGGACAACCTCAAGTAATGTACATGACCGTAGGGTTGGAAGGCTGAATAATTTTGAGATTACAAGCCACAACTCTCATCAATGCCTCTCCACTTGATCCATATGGGGGGGGTTTGCTAGTGAAGATTCTAATGCCCATCATCACAAATTTTTCTGAAAATTTGGTGATACTTTCAAACAAATATGGGTGTTTCTGAAGACGCAATCAAACTGAGACTTTTCCCTTTCACTCTTAAGGATAAAGCGAGATCTCTGGTTCCATCAGTGTCCCGCTGGAGTTTTTCACAACATGGGAATGAATTAGCTCAAAAGTTTCAGCAAAATTCTTTCCATCCTCAAAAACCACACAAAGTTTAGCGCAATGAGAAATAATGACATTTGCTCATCATGAATCAAGAGAGCCTGTATGGAAAGCTTGGGGAAAGATTCAAGGACTTTTGAGAAAGTGCCCAATCACAGTTTTGCCCTAAGTGGCTTAACAGGGGTACAACTTTCTATAATGCATTATCTCGTAACATCAAAATCACTTTAGATGCAGCTGCAGGTGGGATCCTTTGAAAAAGAAGGGAATTGATGAAGCATATGATGAGTTAATAGAAGAGATGGCAAGCAACAGCCATTACCAAAACAATTCCGAAAGGAGAAGAACCACAGGAGTCTGTGAAATAGACGCCATTACAGCACTTAATGCCAAGGTGGATAAAATGGTAAGAAAATTGGACATGTTAACCACTAATCCTGTGAATTCTATTATGCAAGTTTGTGATAGGTGCAATGGACAACATGGAGTTGGAGAATGCATGATGGACTCTTTAAATCCACAAACTTTGGAGCAAGTAAACTATGTGATGAATCAAGGAAGGAAGAACTACCCTTATTCCAATTCATATGATAACAGATTAAGGAACCATCCTAATCTATCCTATGGTAATCCTAACAATGCCTTGAACGCACCACCAGGTTTCCTCGCCTTGAACGCACCACCAGGTTTCCTTCCTCCAGAAAAGAAATCTCATGATGACCTCCTCACTGCCCTTTCTAAATCGCACATGGATTTCATGAACAAAACTAGAGAAAACCATAAAATCCAGCAGGCTGCGATAAGAAATTTGGAGATTCAGCTAGGACAATTTGCAACATGATGGCATCTCGACCTCAAGGTACGTTACCTAGCAATACTGAAAAGAATCCTAAAGAACAAGTGCAGGCTATCACCTTGAGAAGTGGCAAATAATTAGAAGAACCACCAAGGAAAGAGAAGGAAGAAAAGGAATAGCCAAAAGTGCCCATCATTGACCTAGAAGAACAAGAAAAGGTAAAACCCTATGTTCAACCTATTGCTTCCACCTGTTCCCGTTCCCACCAAAGATTCAAAAGAAAGCACAAGAGCAAGACGCTTCCTCAAGTTTCTGGACGTATTTTAAAAAGCTTCAACAATCAATATTACGCTTTTGCCTGAAGCTCTTGCTCAAATGCGCTAAGCTATGCTACAGATTCCTAAAAGATATCCTGAGCAAAAACGACACAAAAATCCCCGATGAATTTCCAAAGGGAACCAAGTTAAAAAATGTGTAATTGAGGAGTGTAGTGCAATTAATCACAAAAAACAAATTGCCGCCCACAAAGATTAAAGGATCCAGGAAGTTTTTCCTATCGCCTTGCAATAACTTTGGGCTAGTACTTGACCTTTGAAAGACTTTGGCAGATTTTTAGGTGCTAGCATTAAATCTTTATGTACGCTATGAAGTCTTTAAGATGCTAGGTAATGGGAAGAGCTCAAACCAACAAGGAAAATGTCTTTTCAATTAGCAGATGCGATCAATCAAATATCCTAGAGGAATTATAGAAGACGTTTGCTTGGTAAAGGTTAGGTACAGGTTGCCATCTTCCTGTTGAATTTGTTAATTCTGACATTTGATAAGAGCATGGGCACGGATCTTTAATCCTTGGAAGACTCTTTCTTGAATCTGCAAGAGCATTGATTGATGTCTATGAAAGCGTAAGT
>NW_023591486.1:0-17021 GCF_014843425.1 Jatropha curcas | reverse complement strand
TGGAGAAAAATGAACAGAGCTTTAATATAGGATGAAGAATATGAGAGGTGTTAACATGGGTTTCCTTCTTCCATCATCTTCGGAAGGAGATCCGAGATTTTGCTTCTAGATTTTGGAAGAAGCTGTCATGAGGGGCCCAACTGGTACTAAGTTATAGATATTCAGCACGAGCTTTTCAGTAGCCTTCATAACGTGAGATGGTAAAAGAATCGAGAGCCGGGTTATTCAGATTTTAGGGAGGGATATGTTAAGAGGTAGCTTATGTGGCTATCGAGTTTGAGGGCAGTTGGGAGAAGTACATTCATGTTGTTGAAGATTTGCCGTAAGAATAACAATTATACAAGATCGAGGCTGGAGTATGCTCAGATGGCCGCCTGTTTGGAAAGCAACTATGAGTGGTAGAGCATAGTAAGGAGACGTACCACTGTGTGGTCGAGAATTCGAAGTTAACAGGGAAGAATGGGTAGGTTAAGGTGGATTCCCGGATTGATTCGGTGATAGCACCAGAGGAAAGAGGGTACAGAATTATCAAAGATGATTGAAGCATCTTCAGATCGTCAGAAATCTTTATGGGTGGATTTGAAGAGAGGAAAGATATAGAGGGATGCAGTGGGAGAGTAAGGTTTTACCTTAAAGGTAGTCTCCCGTGGAAAAGGGATTGATTTGAGGATTTGGAAAGAATAGGGGGACTTAGTCCTACGGTCATTGGTCCGAGTATGAAAGATATTGAGCGTAGTGAGGGTCCAATTAGCCCTAGTGAGATTAGCTTTACCAACCAGACTTGGAATAGGGATTACATAATGTTTTCCCACGTAAATCTATGTTAGGAAGTATCGGTCCGACCCATCACATTGGTAATATCAGTGGAATCTGTGACTAATAGAGCCAGATTTAACTTATGAGGAAGAACCGTGAGGATACTTGCTAGAGATAAATCAAGGAACTAAGAAATAAAGGAATTCCTTTGTAAAGGTTCTTTGGCGTAACAGAACCATAAGACGAAGAAGCTACATGGAAGTGAAGATATTATGAGCAACAACATCCCTCAAGTTTCTTTAATTCAGGTGAATTTCGAGGACGAAATTCTTTAGGGGGAGAGCTATAACGCCTGGATGAAGATTAATTGACTTGTTGTGGTCTAGCTGGGGGGAGAGGTACAAGGAGGCTGCGCGTTTTTCCTGTGTTTTTCAAATAAGTAGTTTACCGGTTCTGTGAATAGGTGCCACGCGGTTCGAGAAGTTGGTATTATTTTTTGGTCCGAAAGTTACTACTGCTATAGCGTTTTTATATTTTAAGTTTAGAGACATTTTTGGGAGCAAAATGTATGCATGGTTTTATGGGTAGTAAAGTTAAGTTAAGCGAATATTTTTGGAGAATTTAGAGAATTTGTGAATAGTGAATTATGGTGGTTAAGCGTTTAATAGGGTAAAGGGAAATATTGAGGAATTTTTTTTATGAGTAGAATTAAGAAAGCTTTTGTGAGAGATAAATATATGTTTTGAAAGGAATTTATTGAGGCAAATTGTAGTGGACTTAATCCTATGAACTTAGATTACTAGTGACTTAAATTCTAGGCCATCGCAATTTGGAGAAAAGACCAAAACACACTTATAAGTTGCTTTTATTAAAGGCAACACTCAATCTATTGAGCAACCAACTTTTTCCTTCTTCTTCTTTTCCCATAACGTCTCTTCTTCTTCTTCTTCTCTTCTTGCTATTTCTTCTTCAATTCTTACTTGTAAACACACATGCAAATTTCACCCTAGTCCGAACTTGATTTAAGAGATATAAATCTTGAGAAGAGGGAAGCTAGAAGAAGTAATATTTTGGTGACTAATTTTCAAGGAATTTGGTTGATTACTTCCTCTTGGTGCACAGTAAGTGATTTTATGAAAGTTAGTTATTTTGGGTTTTAGAGTTTCTATTAGCAATATAACATGCCTAATCATCGCTCCAATTACTTCTTTTCTTTGTTTTTTGTTTGATTTTGACTTTCTTACATGTAGGGTGAGACGAGCCTGATTCTGAACCAGCAAGGATAAGGTTAGAACCAAAGCTTGAAAGAAGGCTTTGATGTCCAGCTTGTTAAAGCTTGGGTTTTGAAAGGTTAGTGCTTATAAACATAACTTTACCTTACTCAATTTTTGATTTTGTGGCCTTTATGCTATCAATGTGTAATCTTTTTGGGATTTTGTATGAAATGAATTGAATTTGTTGAATTTTGGTTGCAATTCAACCATGCTCTTGATGATGTTTGATGAGTAATGTATCGGTGTGGGTAGACATTTCTACCTTGTATCTTTGTTGTTCATGTTCTTCATGGTTTTAAAAGCTAAAGCTGAAATTTGGGAAAAAACGTTGTTTTTTTGAGTGAGAAGAAGGACATTTTTTTCGATCCCTTTCTAATTTCCATTTGTGTATGAGTCTTCATAAAAGGTGTAGGTCTACCTCGTTAGCACTTTCCCAACAGCCATGCCTATTTCTGTGTCCAATTTGGAGATACAGTAGCTTCACTTATGGCCTGAAACACCCCAAACTGAATCCTGTTTGTGTCGGGCCCCCCACCAAAAAAATAAAGCATGGTTTTTTTAAATCACTGAATGAAAGTGCCCATTTTTGACCACTATAATGAAATTAGGATTTCTGAAGTTCTCACAAAAGTTTGTTGCCTCTGTGTCTTGAGACTTTTCCTCATATCTGGATTGGTTTTTAATTTGAGTGTCTTGGTTAAATAGGAATTCAATAAACGATTGTAGATCTTGGTTTCTGCGGTGAAGTCAGGTTGATCTATTAGTCTGTGTTTTCTAGGCTTTTTTATTATGTATCTTATTGATGGTGACTCGAGGCTGTGGTCCCTGCATAACATTGTAGCCTCTGTTTGTTTAGCTTTCTAAAATATGATTTTAGTCAATTTGGAGACGCCATAACTCAAAGTTATGTTTTACAAAAACCAGCAAGGTCAAAGTTTAAAATGAACAATGCTGAAAATTTCTTGATATAGCTGTACTTTTATACTATATTAAGTATATTATATCTATTTGAAATATTCTTTGAAAGATTGTAGGGGAGTAGGATTTGTAAAGTGATTTTAAGTTGAGATTATTTTGAAATGGGGGTATTTAGTAATGAAGTTTATTTGATTAAGAATTTGAATAAGTAATGAAAGTCCTTTGTGAAAGAAATGATTTTGATTATTTGGGCTCTACGGTCTAATGGCATGATTGAAATGTGGGGCATGAATAGAGTGAGTCTAGGATCGTTGGTTATAAGGGTATCAACGACGAGCGCTATGATCATATGCGTAGAGGAGTTACTCCCCTCAGCCCTTATAAATATGAGCCGACGGACACGAATTCGGAGATGCAGAGGACCACTATCAAGTAAGAGGAAGGAATCGCCGGCTTGATTCTGTATAGAGAGAGAATGCATCGATGCGGCGGGTGCAGACAATCGCAACCAGATTGACGTAGAGGGGCGCGAGTCGACAGCGGCATCAAATTCAAAGCTCAGTGCCGCCACTAGATTTAGTAGTGATGGGGGCTGTGAGCTGAACTCAAGCATTATTAGATACATGCGCAGGCTTGATCAAGAGTACCTAGGCTTATATTATATTCTGTATAGTACAGCCTTAACTAAAAAGTGAATTTTTATTTTTTCTTCTCAAAGACTTACGACATCATTTGATACTTAATCTTCTTCATTGTCTTCACAGTATGGTTCATTACTGTAATGCAATTTCGGTTATTTATCTAATTATATAGCACTTGCGAGATTTGCCCTTGGCTATTTCCTTATTATTTTTTAATTGTTGGTATATTTTAGCACCACTTAAACGAGTCATCCACTATGCGTGTTGATTTTAAATGCGCTAGGTTGGAAGATGTGCTTGCTGTCTTACAAGTAAAGCATCTAGGCTGATAGAGGATATTTTGGGGTAAGTTGATTTAGATAATTTTATGGGTATACTAGAATTACTGGCATGTATAAATAGTACATTTTTGGAAAACCACTATATATTTAAAGTGTAACATGACTTAAGCATTGTTATGCTAATTCTTGTTGATATATATATATATTGATAATACTATTGGGAGATAAAGTAGAAGTTTAATATGATTTATTACATGAATGTAATTGAATTGATGAATATGCTAAAATGTTTGAAGGAACTTGAATGTTAGTTTATGAAATTATAGAAGTGCTAATTGATGTATTTTTAGGAGTTTGGATCGGAGGTTTGGATTTTAAATTTGTTGAGTGAATTGTACTTCATATGTTATTGGCAACTTTCATTATTTTAGGGGAAACTCTACATTTTTTCTGTAGACTCTCCGACCAAAGCATTTTCAAAAAAATATGTATTACTTCTTAAACTTGTGAATACTAAGTCACTTCTAATTCATATTACTGAATTAGTATGCTTTCTATGTAGGTTTAGGACGGTGCCCTCCGGCATCGAATGTGGGCATCCACCGTCGGTCCTTTCAGGAATCGGAGCGCGGGTGTTACAGGTTAGTGCCTAACGCCACAGTGTTGTGGCATGCGCTTCATCTCTGTAAAAACACAGTTAACATGTCTGTTGCTTTTGTGCTTGCCTCCAACAGCATTAGTGGGTGCATGCCACTTTGAGTAATGTCCTTACACCACTACTCAGTGACTGGGACCACAATAGCTTGTGGAACACCTTGTTTTGATATTTTTATCACTTTATCTTTGATTTTCCTTATAGTGAAAACATAAAACCATGTGCAGCAGCCTTCACACTTTATTTAGGCATACTTATAGTTTGGTCTATTTACAAAAGAGCACGAAGAGCATGGGAGGTGGCAGCACTCATTATCTTACGCTCCTGCAAGGTGTATATATTGACCGTTACCTCCTCAAGGTTCAGGACCGGGTCAAGAGGTGAGTTTTGCTATTTCATTGACACTTTACTCATTGCAAGGCGGAACCAGTACTCGATGAGCATTATGGTCTCATGGAGCGGTAAATGACACTACTCATACGGTATCCATCACCGTTCGGGCGAGATGATGCACCACGCCGAAGGATTTTTGCTGCTATTCCTGGTTAGGGCGTGCTCGACGAAGTTCCCCCCCCCCCCAATATTATTTAGGAGTTGAGATCCTTAGAAAACCCCGAAAAGGACCTCGAAAACTTCTTTTTATTTGTTTGGATTATTTATTGGAAAAACGGTGTCAAAACCTTTGTGGGAATACGGGCAGATTGGTCTAATAAAATATTTGAAGTCGCCACCATTATTTCGGCAATGGGACGCAGTTTGCCAATTTTTACTTATTATAAAATGACTCCAGTTAACCCAATTTTATTTAAGGCCAATTACTGTGAAAAACTGGTACAAGCGCACCGTGGTGCGATTCTAGGTAAGGGAATTGCGTTACGTCGGTCATTGGAAAGCCGACGCGACAAAATCGGCGTCTTTTTAACCACGATTTCTAACTTATTTAATTTAAGAAAAACAATTTATTTAATTAAAACCCAACCCGAATAATCGAAACCTGAGTTTTCTATGTGAAAAATTAATTAATCGTCCCAAATAAAATTAATTAATCGTCCCAAATAGATTAGTTCATTGCATTCATAATCATTCATAATCACATCCATCATCCACCCATAGCAAAAATAATTAAAAGACCCACTTTTGCCTTATGGTTAAAGGCAAGCCACAATCCGAATTTAATAATACAATTTAAACAATAAAAATTAATCCTAAAATATCAAAATCATATTAAATTAACTTGTTTGATTTGATTAGAACACCATCTGCCCATTATTGGTCATTTCTTGAATTAAAATTAAACAAAATAAAAAAAAGTGTTATGGAACCCTAGAACAGATGCGTCACGCAGCTGTTCTATGAAGAACTGTTGCATAGAACAGCTGCGTGACGGAACTCCTAGTTGCGTGATGCATCTGTTCGTGACCTTATCCAAATTTCCAATTTCATTAACTACTTATTTAAAACATAATATTAAATAAAAACATAAAAAACGAAATGAAAATTACTCGCACGAACAGTTCCGTCACGCAGGCGGTCCATACTCACAGCACACGAACAGTTCCCCGTCAAACGCTAGGGGGCGGTACCTAGAGTTAAAAAGTTCATCGTTCTTTTTGGACATGAACAGTTAACGGTCAAGCCGCCAGTTTGGTAGATAGCTTGCGTGCACAGCGAAGCTGCTCAATGGTCCTGTAACTACAACGCTTTCAAACTACTCCTTTTTACTAACTACCTTTCAAACTACTCTTTTTACGTGTTCTTTTTATTAACAGATGTTTAATATAACTCAGAAATACTCAATAACAGGCAGAATGTTACTTAATTAACACCAAACTAACCAAACACTAAGGAAACAATATATTTCACAAATAAACAATTAAAAATGAAAAGCAAGGTTTAGATGGTTACCTAACCCTCAGATTCGAGGATTGCATACGGTTTAGATGATTTAGGAATGTAACTCCACGATCCCAGAAGTGCTTGTTAACAAATTTTAACAATAAAAACTGTCTTTTCTTTCCCTTTCTCTCCTTTTCTCTTTTTATGACTTTTGGTTTTTTAAGTTTCAATCTATATCTCTAATGGCCTGATCTTCCTCAAGGTAACTCACTGGAGTTCTTGGGGAAAACCCTAAGTTTCCAATCCTATATCTCTAAATAGGCCTGAATCTCTCCTTCTAAGGTAAACTTCATTGGAGTATCGTTGGGGAAAAGCCGCAAGTGCTGGGGCGCTAAGCCCGCCACATACCCAAAATTCTCCCTCTCCTAACGTGTCTAAAAAAAAAAATGCCCAAAAGTCAGAGAAAAGCTCTCCCCCGTTAAAAACAACATCAGGAAAAAGTTTGTATTTATATGGTAGGTGGCAATCAGAAATAGAGCTGCATCACGGGCAGGAGTTAAGTTTACGTGACCGAGACCCGCGAGCGCTGCGGATGCAACTCACTTACTTTTCACATCACAGTTGCCTCGTATCCATAACAAACAGTGCAGAACCGTCGTACAAATAAACGGGCACCTGTCCCAATGTGGATGATCAATCCTGGTTAGAGTTGCGTGAGCCCGCAAACTACTGGTGAGCCCTGTCAACGCACTCATAGCTGTGGTGACGCCAAACCCTAATGCAGGTCAGACTCCTTAACAGGTGTTAAAAAATCAAATTTTGGTTTAAAATAAAAAAAACCCTTCCTGGTTGATCCGCCTTGATTTCCCCTAATTCCGCATCCTTATATCATCATTGGTTAGCGGCGGGCAATACAAAACACGCGTCAAACAAGTTTTAACCCCCCGCCCGACTTTTATCATTAATGGTATAAAACAATTAATTAAAAGTGGGTCCCTCACTGTGAACCGCGCCTCATTCAATCTGGCACGCGTCAACAGTTTACCCCCCACTTTATCATTAATTGTATAAACAATTAATGTTAAAGTGGTCCATTGACGCGCCTTCAATCTGGCAATCATCCTCAAAGCTAGGTTTGATCGACTTTGTCAGCTCTAGTCAGATCGGCGACAACATTTAAAATTTGGTTTGATGAAGATACCTTCGAGGCTCGGTTTGATCGGCTTGAAAGGTTTTGGGTTAATTCAATCATCTGCCCACCTTCTCAGCTCGGTTTGATCGGCTTTGTCGGCTCCAGTCGGATCGGTGATAACATTCAAAATTTGGTCTGATGAAGATACTTTCGAGGCTCGGTTTGATCGGCTCGAAAGATGTTAGGGGCCCTGGTCAACTTTGCAATACACCATCATTGACCGGGATGAAATTGTTTTGATCAGCTTCGCAATACACCATCACTAATCAGTAAGAGAGTTGACTCGATCAGCTTCACAATACACCATCACTAATCGAGAAAGATGATCTGAACAACTTCGCAATACACCATCACTGCTCAGTAGGGCCTATCGGCTTCGAAAAACCATCACCGGTTGGCCTGAAAAATTGTTCACAAGAAAAAGAGCAATATCTGTGTACAAACAGACCTGCAATATCTGTGTACAAACAGACCTTGCCTTTTGTTAGAAAAAAGTTGGGACATCACATGTCCCCATGCATTAATCATAAAATAAAAGATTTGCATCAAGGCAAAAGATTATACTTTTGCCCTTAGTCTGGAATTCCGAGCTGGGGCAAAAAATATTAGCTTTTTAGGATACTTTCCCATATTTATTGTCAAAATTTGGGTTAATAATTTTGGCAAAATTTAGCAAAAATTTAGGCAAAAAAAAATTTTGACTCTGAATTTTCACGTATACCCTTCCTGATGCAGTGGTTGAAAGAAAACTCACCTGAGGGTAATCTGGGCAATTTGATGCTCCTGCCCCCTGTGCAGTGAGTAGACAAAATTGCTGAAGTGTACGAGCCGCATAGTGAGTAAGACAAAAATTGCTGAAGTGTAAACGAGCCGCATACCGACGGTCAAATTGCTTTGAACGGGTTCGTTACAGGCGTTAGATTGGGTCCGTAACGGGCCCTTCTAAAGGCTTGATAAAACGATGAATGGCCCAATACCCTTTTTGGCTTGGAAGAAGTGGGCTTTGGGAACCAATCTGCCTTAGCCTTTATAAGTAAGTTTCTTCTTACTTATAAGTAAGTTTCTTCTTAACCAATTCATTTTCACTTATCTCAAACCCTAAGCTATCTGAGAATTCTCTGAACTTTCAACCAACCAAAATGTCTCATCTTCCTAAAATCCCTGCTTCCGCCTATACTCCGGAGATGGAAACCTTGGGGGCGATCCAGGATATCCCGACTTTTGATGGCGAGCCGGTGCCGATTAGCCAGAATCAGTTGACTTCGAGGACGTGACCACTACAGCTTCTCTCGTTGCCGGGTACCGAGTTCCCGGTGCGCTACGAGACTAGCCGGATGCGCGGCTTTCAGACCGAGGTAAGTAAAATTTTTCTTCAATTTTCTTTGTTCTTTCAATTTTCTGTGCTTTTGATTCGTAAGTGGTTGATTTAGTTTTAAAGTTTTTAGTCCTATAAATGCGTCGGGAGTTGCTGCCACGCAGGAAGGAGTTTTGCGTGAACGCAACTTGTTCCTTTGTAACAGCTGCCGTGACGCAGGTTGTCCTAAGTGAACAGTTGCGGGTGACGCCAATCTGTTTCGAGGCGCCAATGAAGAAACCCTGAGCTTTTCCTGAACTTAGGAATTTCAACCTTTTGCACATGCGTTAAAAGCTTGAATTGGTTAATGAAATATAGTATGCCGATCGTTCCTTGCGATCTATTTTGCCCCATAAAAAATGTGCATAGGAATAACAACAAACAAAATTGAAGAATTGGAAACAATAGGTTTAGTTTTTCTGCGTAACCTTCGAAACAGTTGGCGTTCAACGCAACTGTTCTTTGGAAGAACAGTTCCGTGACGCTACTGTTCATCAACGAGGCAAGGCCTTGAACAGTTGCGTGGCGCAGCTGTTGAGGTGCGTGGCACAGCTGTGGAGATGCGTGGCGCATCTGTGGAGATGCGTGGCGCAGCTGGTCTTCAGGGTGCGCAACTTGGGCAAGCTGCGTGACGCAGCTGTGCAGATGCGTGACGCGGCTATGTAGATGCGTGACGCAGCTACAATACGACACGAGACTTGAATTTTTAACTTTCCCTGTCATAGAACTGTGAACCCCTCCCCAAATATCAAAATACCCCTCCCCGAAATATCCAAGAATGCATGAAATGCATGTGACCTAAAGGAAGAAAATGCACGTGAATGTGTGGAGTCCCGCCACCTTGTTTAATTATTTTAAGGGCAAACTAGGAAAACTAAAACCCTAAAGTGACTCCAATTTTTATTAACCTAGTTACTAGAATTAATTAACCCAAATGATTAAGGCATGGTGTGCAAACCCTGAGATGGATCCCCGAGAACTATGTCCATGCTGATGAATAACCAAAAAATAATGAATGCTTTGCAACGGGTTAAATGATGATGGATTTTTGAAACCCAATGGAAAATTGTTTTATGTGAAAATTTTGACTGTTCGCTTTTGGGTTTTAAAATCCCAGAAACGGTGGCCCCCTACGTACTTTCCGTTTGAATGGAAGAATCAAAGTCAACGTAGTTCGATAGGCCTCTTTAGAGGCTTTGAAGGGGATTGCTTTATGCAATGGATGTGGTGTGTAATGTCTTTGGTGGCAACTTTTTTGTTTAAGCATTTCCCAAAGGAGTTTGATTTTTAGGCATTTGATGCCAAAAAGTGTTGGATTTAATGACTTTAATTCAAACAGATTGATGTTTAGGCAATTGTTGCCCAAAATGGATTATATTTTTAAGGTCGATTAATCGCAAAAAATGATTGTTTTGTTAGAAGGCTTTTAGGCAAAAAGAAGTGATTTAGGCAAATTGATTGTGCCAAAATGAAAGTTGATTGGGCCCGATTGGTCCGCCAAAAATGATTGATTTTTCGGTTTTAAAACCAAAAGATTGATTGAGTTTTTAAGGGCAATTTTGCCAAAAACTTTGAGTTTAACTGTAGGCAATTTGTTTTGCCAAAAACATGATGTGATTAAGGCTTTTTAGCCACAATTATGTAGGCAATTTATTGCCAAGAAAACGTGTTTAATTAAGGCTGTTTAGCCACAATTATTGATTAATTGGACTTAAGCCGAACTGTTTGAAATAAAGGTAATCACACCATAGTCATTGATTAACTAGGCTTTAGCCAATATTGTCGGATTTAGGCTTTAATACCACGATTATTAATTAACCGGGCATTTAGACTAAACTTATTTAATTGAGGTAGTTTATTTGCCTAATGATGACGTGAATGCATTTATGCAATTCTAGAATTAGGAGTAGAAGAGAAACATGCAAGAAGTGCTAAGATTAAATAGGCAGAGTTTCGTTTATGTACCTAACTTAATCGACGGCCGCTTCTTAGCTTCAGCTTGAAAAACTCTGGATTAAGCTCCTCGTTTGGGGAATATTAATTAATTTAATTCAATTTAAGTGACAATCACAAAAAATAAAGTAAAACTAAAATAAAAAGAAAAAAAATGTCAAGAAAGCAGTAATACGAAATTGCAAAGAGCGTAGGGAGAAAATGGAGCGTCCCGTTAAACACAGACTGAGTGCCTCAAAAAAAACCGGAGCCCCAGAGCCATCTTGTTATAGGAAAGAAAAGGTGGACCCCAGGCGCCCCTGCCCGCCTTCAGGGCGGGCCGTGTCCCGCCTCGGGCTTGAGGCGGGCGTGCCCGCCTGCTGGGCGGGAGCGTGTTCCGCCCAAGCTGGGCGGACATGCCCGCCTGGGCTGGGCCGGGTGCATGGTTCCCGCCCAAGCTGGGCGGCGCGACTTTGCCCTGGCCTTGGCGGGTAAAATGCCCCGCCATGTTTGGGCGGTCGTGCCCGCCCCAGTACTCGGGCGGCCCTACCCGCCTATGCTTGGCGGGCATTCTTCTGGGGTGGTGCCCTTCTTCCTTTTTCCCTTAATTTTCGTTAAACCGGAGGCTTTTCCGGGAGTTCCGGACCTTCCAAAAAAATATTCCCGAGTACCAGTCCCCATGGATCCTCGTAATTTTTGTCGGGACATTTCAAGTACCAACCGGCGACCATAAAAATGATTAAAATGAGAGTCGGTGTTGTAATGAAACAACAGAATTTGTGTAAAGGCGAAAAACAGACCGCCGTCCAGAAGAACCCCGCCTTTTGCTGCCTTTTTTCTATCTAATAAATAGCTTAAACTTCATTTTTCACGTCATTTCATCCTCTTTACTCTAAGGCTCTCTCTCAAATCCTCCCAAAATCTCTCATCATGGCTTTCCTCCGATTAATTGGCAGCGACAGGATCCTGCTGGGAGTCCCTGGAGTATTGTCTTTTAGTGTGTCGATATCTCCATGGCGGATGGCTTGATACTGCCACGCTTCACCTTGAACCGGCGTCTTGCCCAGGTACCTTGCTTTGCTGGCATATAGTTTGGCCCAAATTGTGATCTTTGGGCCCTAGCCGAAAAAAAAAAATTTTTTTTTGGGGCCTTAGCAAAAACTGTGAATTTTCTGGGCCTTAGGCCAAATTGATGAGTTTTTCGGGCCTTAGCCAATTGTGTATTTTTTCGGGCCTTAGGCCATTTGTGATTTCCCCTTTCTGTTTGTGCTTTTACTATTTTTATTAGTAATGCCAATACCTAAGATGGGGAATTAAGAATAATCTTTAGTTTAGGAACCAAAAGGAGTAACCCTTAAACTGTTTAACCTTTAGGCGTGCATACATTTAGGCTGGAACGTAGGCGAGTCTCCTCCATTGCTGAGAATCTCGTTTGACATACGTTGATGCATAAATAACCCGTGTCGGAGCAATCATGGCCCTTCTCACCCTGGAGCTTGTTCTTAAGAAAACCCTCTGAGCTTGGGTTAAGGCAGAATTATAAGAGCCTACTGGGTGCGTGGCTTGAGAGATGGTGGGACACCAACCACACTTCCAACTTCTCTTGGGGTGAAGATGACGATGACCCCCCGACCGACTTTTTTCAGTTGATTTCCCCTGGGATTTCCCTTTTGGTAACTGTCGGCCGATCGAGCGTAAGTAAATGACGAGTTGCGGAGGACTGCGGGCACCCCCCCCGACCGAATTGACGGAGCTGAATAGGAATTGACCTTCACCGGGATTGTTAGGGCCCTAGCTAATTCTACTCCCGATCTGAGTGTTTTGTTCGAGGCACTGGTTATCCCTCCAGGCCTTCTTGACATTTTATGCAGACATAGACAGGAGAGCCTTAAACGGCTACTCAGGTAGCCTAGATATTCACTCCTGTTTGCTGTTGTTTGCGTCCCGTCTTTCCTAGTCATATACAGAAAAGGAAAGTTTAATTCCCTCTTATTCCTGAAGAGTTGGAGGACTAAATCGGGCCCATCTACTGAGTACGACTGGCCGGTGCTATTCTTAGCCGATGTAAATGATGAGTATTTTGCTGATTCCCGTGAGTCTGAAGGCCACTGTAAGACTCCAGCGGGACCTAACTAATTTTCTGGGAAGGTGAAATGTAAAGAGCATATCCTCATTCTTGTGCTGTCTTCTGCTTTCTTTTCCCCCCTTTTTTTTTAATTTTATGATCCATTCCTTCATTTTTTTTTGCAGACTTTGGGCTTTTGAGTATTTCCCTACCTCCCCGCAGAGCTGACTTCATAATGTCTTGGGGCTTATGGGTTGGTAAACCTTTGGCTTGGAGATGGTAAACCGAGCTAATCACCAGTTTCTGATTCTAACGCCAGAAAAATCATTTAGGGGAATTGTGGCAGCTTCTTACGATATCTTGTAACCCATAGAGCAGAGTGAGTGCCTCTAAATTTCCCCTTGGTCGGTGGCGAAAAAAATAAAGATTATTGGACACTAATTTGCATATCCCTTACGCAGGCCCTGAGGTTAAGGGGCGATGAAATACCCCTCCAACGTTGGAACTGGAAGGCTGATCCCCATTTCAAAGGCGATCAGAGGCTCGTGTCTCGACCGGCGGGTTGTGTCTTATCACATCCTGTGCTGAGAACAGCGAAAAGTTATTTACCCTGGGGCGAGCGTGTGCAACTTCCAGGTTAGGCGGCCTGCCCGGCTGCACGTTCCGTCTGTCCTTGCCTCCTGGAGGACATGCGAAGCCGGGCAAAACAGATGGGTGTTTTCTTTGACAGATGCCATACTGAATGGTATCCCACATATTGGAATTGGATCCGGGGTGGAGATTTATGACGAATTCCTGTAGGTGTTTCTGAGCGGCCCATCGGCTCTAGGCTTTGACAATCTCTCCTAAGGGGTCAAGGCCCCTTTCCAGCCGCTCGGGCATCGGTCCGTTCCCTCTCGGGCTTGAAGCTCCTCGCCCAGGAATCTTCCAAGGAGGAGCCTAGTCCCCCATCCTTCTTCCTCTACTCCGCCCCGGTGGGAGGGTCCGTCTCGAGCTGGCCCCCAGCCATGGCGGCTGGTGGCCTTCCAGAATTCCCCCAGGCTATTCCCAAGGCACCCAGCAGGCCAGTCATCCGGGCTTAGGCCAATTGTTTGCAACTATCCTCCCTGGTGGACATTAAACGAGGTATGAACTGATAATCTCCATAGAAAAGGAATTTAGTAGAAGAGAAGTTTTGTTAATGATATAGTTGAGCGGTTATATACTATAGGTTATTTTTGTTTTTGTGACCGTCCCAGGTGGCCGACGCTTGATCTAGTCCAGATTGATGGACGCTAATCCTTTTGGGATGCAGGAGGAAAGCTAACTGTCAGGCTTGGAGCACTGCAAGGCTGTGTGTTTTGAAACCGACGGGGAGGGGAGGGAGGTCCCTCCTGCCGCTGATTGAGCTGCTTGGAAGGTGCTTCCTGTGCTTTCCTTGTATTGTTCCTCTTTATTTGTCGGCTTACCGATCTTTGGCACTGTGGGGTTTCTTGGTAAAACTTAAACTTAATTGTACCTTGCATTTGAACTTAAACCCACTTGAAAAGCTATGCACAATTTATTAGAATTCTGAACAGAAAGAAGAAATTCCAAGTTGTAAAATAAACATCAACTTACCTCCCGTTCTCTCTTTTTTTTTTTTTTTTTTTTTTTTTTTTTTTTTATTTTTTTTTTTTTTTTTCTTTTTTTTTTTTTTTTTTTTTTTTTTTTTTTTTTTTTTTTTTTTTTTTTTTTTTTTTTTTCTTATTTTTTTTTTTTTTTTTTTTTTTTTTTTTTTTTTTTTTTTTTTTTTTTTTCTTTTTTTTTTTTTTTTTGAACGGCCAATCCTTCGAAGAAAGATCGATGCATCAGTCCAATGTCGCCCCACCGTCGCCAAACCCGCAACAACATTCCAACTCGGCCAGCCCCGGGATCGAGCGCCGGGTGTGCGGGCCCTGCCCTGTCTGGCGCCCGGCGGCATGCCCGTCTCGGGGCGACCGGCGGGCGTGCCCGCCCTGCCGCCCCTCCGTCGGCCGGCCCTTCGCCCGCCTGGTTAGGCGGGCGTAGGCACCCAGCCCAATCCTCCGTGCTGGCGCATGGCCCCCGCGCTAGCTGGGTCGGAGCCGCGTACCCCGCTCCTCCAGTGAGTGGGTTTTCAGGTCATGGAACCTCGCCCTAGCACCGCGGGGCCGCGGTAGCCCGCTCCCTTCGCGGCCGCGACCTTTCTACAAAATAAAAAGGCTTCGTTCTTTTCAGCCTTCTGTTTTTTTTTCTTCCCCCATCCTCCTCACCCACGTCTCGACCCACTCCCTGCTGCCATCAAAGACCAGTTACTCTCTGCAGTCACGCTTACTCTCTTCTCTCCCCCCTTCTTTATTTTTTGATTTTTTTTTACTAATTATATTATATTTTTTTTTTATTAATAAAAGCAGGATAAGATAAATATAATAAGAAACATGAATCCCCTTTTTTAACAAATCATAGCAATGACCATAAGGCTGGACCCAGGAGTCCCTCTCCAAAAATATGAAAAGAAATAAAATTTGCGGGAGCGTACGGATTTCTCCCGATTATCAACTCTTAGGGCAGTAAAAGTAGTTGGACTGGGACTTTTTTTTGCGAAGCCTGTATAAAGATTATTGGGATCCCCTGAGATTGCTTCACGTTTTTCCGTTGGGGGCTGATTGAAATGATCGGAAAATCGTGCCCTCCTTTTTGAGGAATTTTGTGCGATAATACGGGTGTGAATCCCCAAAATGCTCCCCTTGGTTAGAGCACGAGGTGGAAAGTTGGGTATAAGTTTAAAGATCATTTGAGAACTTGTATTCGGTTTAGCGGCCACCAAGGCCTAGGGCGCTATGATTTGTGGAATGATTCAGGAGCATTCTGCTTAAAGACGCCTGATTGTAATGATGTTTCCAAGGAACTATGCCTTTGGAAACGACACTGACTCGGAATGAGGCTGAGGATGCGGGCCCTGAAATTTTCTGCTTTATTGGCTTGGTTTTCTTATAACCAGGACCCCAGGTTTTTGGGAAGACTTGGCCGGCTTTGTTCCCATGGTTTGAGCAAATTGGAGGATATGCGGTTCGCATTGGCGGTCGGTTGTGCTGGCAGATGACATTAGAGAGCCTTGACAGAGCCGCTTTTTAGGGTGCGATGATTGGACTTGTTTCCCCCATTCATTCTCCAAGGTATTTTGTGTCTATTTATCCCCTAGCCTCGTTTTGGTTAGTTCTCCAGACTTCTTTAGGAAAAAGGATGCTAGGGGTTGGGACGTGCAGGGGGGTTGTGGGTTGAAGGGGGAGGTCATGGGGTGGGAGGCTTGGGCAATGGGTGGTGGCGTGGGGGGGCTGCGGCCTGTACCTCCCGTGTCGGCGCGTTACAGAGTGGCCGTTGCCCCCGTAGGGTGAAATGCGCGGGCGTGCGGAGAAAGGAAAATCTTGCGCACTCCTCCGCAACCTTCCCTACTTCCGAGACATCCGGACTTCCGTCGCTTCGGTCTGAATTAAGGCCTCCAAGAATGAGAATTAGCTGTGGTCATCCCTTTGGTATACATATTCCAGGCTGTTATTTTCAAACGGTTCAGCTTCCGCACATTCTCGGGTAATTTACCTCCTAAAGGACCTTAACCCACTGCACTGGTACTGCGCTTCGCGCGTTTTTGAGGCACAGATGGGGATAATCAAGAGCTGTCCCCGGGATTAGTGGAGTGGATATTTCGAGCTTGGATGGCGGTGGCCGATTACTGCTGGTGTTACCCGAGCTGTCCGTGAAAGCTGTGGGTTGATGGACGGATCAATCGCATGGTGTGACCTTTACACTCCCCACACCGTCTGGTTCAGCATTCTCTGAGTACCGGGGCTCTGGTTCAGTGTGCCGCTGGGTCCTGGCCAGAGTTTGAGGGAAGAGGACGAAGGCGGGACGCGCACTGCCACCTCGCCTGCACGTGTCTTGGGAAGGTTGGGGCTTCAGGCGATGGTTGAAGCAGGAGTCTCTGGGCACACGGCGCTGAGGGAAACTTTGTCGCCTCTCCGCGCCCCTCGGCACAGGCAAGGCGGGCAGACAGTCCAGTAAAGAAACTTCAGAGATGCCGTCTTCCGCCCGCGCAGGCCGACCGGGATACCTAGACTCATAAAATGAACTTATTGTGATC
>NW_023591485.1:0-29050 GCF_014843425.1 Jatropha curcas | reverse complement strand
TAGTGATAAGAAGAACTGTATGAAAAATGGATGAATACTGTATGACTGGGCTGCTATGGGCCATTTAAATAGTAATCAATCCCACTCAACGGCCTGTAGCCGGAAGTACCAAACTAGTCATGGGGCGGCAGATCTGCTATCCTATGTCGCGACATAGCCTTATCTACATGTTTCTACCTAACCTCAATGGAAGCAATTAGTGGTATGTTCAATATATAAAAAAAAGCATAGAAGCTGCTTTCAATAATTTCATATACCATATCTGCTTACCTGTTTGCTGATGAGCCTCGGGCCGAGCGGGCTACTTGTGTCATGTAGTTTTCACACATCAATTTGCATGTTTACATTTGGTGTTTATACATGTGTTTCATGTTGTCTTTGTGTTTTAAAATGATTCGAGGCATACAAGTTGAAAAGCAAAGGAATACAATTTGCATAGTAAAATGAGGTCCAAAAAGAGCATCAAAGAAACACAAAGTCGGCGAGCGCGGCATCAAAGTCGCGCAGCACGAAAAGCACAACGAGAGGGTCAGTGAGTTTTACAGGGCTAAGATTCGCGAGCTGCTGCCAATGAAATCGCAAGTGCGAGAAGCACAAAATGAGAGTCAGAGAGTTTTCACGGCACAAATCGCGAGCTCGAAGCATGAAATTCGCGAGCGCACGTCGTTTTTTTCAGCCTGCCACAGTCCTGTACTATTTTGGTCATACTGCTCAATTTATAACTCCGATTGGGTGATTCAAAAACCCATGGAAAAGCTAATAATACGAGGAACAAATAACTCTTCTAGAACCACTTCCTAATTCATCGTTAAATGGGTCAAAATCAAGGTGAAGTTTACTAGGTAAATTTTCCAAGCAAAAACCTGTTTCAATAAAAACTCAATATTTACTTCATTTATTCAATTTTCATCTCATGCTTTTTCACCATTTTCAGTCTCTTACTCAACATTAGCAACATATCTTCTCATTATCAACACAAACAGCAGCCACAAAAGTGCTCATGCAAGGAAATAGTTAAATCAAAGAAGAGAGCAAACCTCTCACTTAACAAGCTTGGAATCTTCTCTTAGATTCCTTTTAACCTTTAAGCTCACTTCACTGGAATAGAAAGAAAGTTTGAAGTTTTAAGGAACTTAACTACCATTAAAATCTTCACTAAGCCATTAAATTGATGGAGAAAAGAAGGTGGAAGAGGAAAGTAGATGAAGGAGATAAAGATAAGAATTGAAGAAAAGAAAAATGAAATGGAAAGTCTCGGGTACAAGATTCTTCCAAAATATCAAATGATTTTTGTGTAAAAATTACCAAATTGGTAACCCTCAAGTGTCATAATGTTAACAACTTAATACCTAAGCTTTATAATTTTAGTGCAAGTAAGGTCCTAATCCTTATACTTTGATCTTTTTGGCTTCCTCAATGTAAGTCCAACTTCTTTCAATTATTTTTAGTTACATCTCATTCTACTCCACTCTAGGCTCTAATGCCTCGAACCGGAAGTTTTTTGGATCAATCAAGCCCAAGACCGACTCTAAGCAACGACTCGAGTTCAGTAGGATGTCAACAACTTACTATTTTCAGACATAGAAAAATGGGACGTTATCATTAAGAGTGTCCAGGTGAATCTAGAATAATCATCTAACAAATAACAAGTGCATAGAATTTTCTCCAAGACTAGAAGGACTAATAGATCCGCGAATAAATCAGGTGTAGTATACTAAAGGTCCTAGAAGTAGAGAACCATGCCCGTTAGATTTTTGAAGAGATGGTTTGGTTTGCTGCCGGGATTGACAAGCATCACAGAATGTGATCTTTTTCAAAATTAGCTTTTGCAAAACCTCGAAACGCAAGTCTTTCTTAGACAGTTAGAAATAAGGTGCATGCTTGCATGTCCAAGTCCTTCTAATGCCATAACCAACTTAGAATATTTTCAATAGAAACTAAATATATATCTATTTATGCAATATGCAAATATAAGATCTACTAGGTTATATTCTCAATACCTTTTTTTCCAAACAAATAAAGTTTGTTATCATGCATGTTCTGAACTTCACAAAAAGATGGTTCAACAGAATCACTTAATAATTTTTATAACAAATCGACTTATCACCTATAAACAAGTTACTAATGTAATCCTTCTAACTTAAGCATACAACTTCTATTGAAGGATTAAGAACCTACCAACGCAATGTCAATGATTTTACGCTTTCGCTTTGTCTCCAAGAGCTTACTATATACTCGCCCATTTTCTTTTCTAAATCCTGGTGAATGTTTCCTTCTATGCCATTCCAATCATGTCCCTAGAGCAATGCGCTGTCCATATACCATATTTTCTGTTTTTCAGCTCAAACTCCTTAAGGCACACCTGAAAAGATCATGCCAGATCTGTGGTTGAAGTCAGAGTGCCTGAATTTCTTGGAGTCAGAATTGATAGTGGCCATTAGAGCAGATATTTTGTAGTTTTGCTTCTTGGTCACTTTGGATTTCAGAATTAGAAATATCTTGAATCACTCCAAAGCAGCTAATGATGCCTACTACAAAGCTTTTCTTTCTTTGACTTCTTTTTTTCATTAGGAACAGTAGGCTTGATATGGTCGGCTTGTTGGATTCATACAAACCGCACCTTCCGAAAGGTTCTTTTTCTTAGAGCAAGTTACTAATTTTTTAAAGGTAGAAAGTTCTTTTTTGGATAACTTTTTCTATGGCCTTATACCACTATTTTTATAGAAAATTTTGAATTTCTTAGCAATAAGAGCTAATCATCCAACTAATTCAAGTTCAGAAGAACTTTCTTCACTAGAAATCTACTTTCAAAGCCAATCCTTTCTTTTTCTTAATCTTCTACAGTCAAAGAAAGATCCTCATCCTCTTTTCTGAAATAGAGCCCTATTAAGTAAATCATAAAATTAATCATAGGAGTCTCTTTTGTAATTCATAAACAGTTTCTATATAATCCCATTTTAGGTAGAAAATCTAAGGATTTTTCTTAACAAAGCTCATCTTCTAAATTTCCTTTCCGAAAGTTCCTCTAAAGGATTAACTAATATTGAGTAAAATCTAGAATTTAATTCAAGCTAATAAGTTTCTCCTTCTTTTCATAACTAAACATTTCAATATTCTCTCCAAGGAATATTGACTTCTGGATTCCTTCACTCGATCAAGTACGCCTCATAGGTAACTCTAAGTTTTTTCCTAGACTTCCCGTTGCAGAACTTACATCGCCAGACACTGTCGTTGTACTCTGTTGGATCTAAAAATGCACTAGTGAAGAGATATTAATAGCTTTTGCGCTTATAGAAGAAATATCAATTGCCAATCAGCATCAGTATATTCCCTTTTTTCTATTTTTTCTACTCTCTCTATTTCTAACAGTTTTCATAGGAAGAGCGAGGACCAAGTAATGACGTTCCTCTAGAAATTTATGTCAAAACTGATTTTGAAATTTTCCATTCTTGTTTTCCAAAATAAGAGGTGAATTAGAACCGATTGAACAAAGTGGTCTAGAAACAAATTGAGCCCTTCTAAAAGAATTTAAGAGGAAGTGGGGGCTGCCAATGGGGATCTTTCTCCTCAAGCTGTTAAGCTTTGGTAAAGTGAAGAGCGCAATGGCTCTGATAACCAGATTGTGGTCCCGTATATGTACTGTGCATAAAAGAAAAGAAACCCAAGAAGGAGGGCGAATTGGGGGTTTTCTAAAAATAAAATTTTAAAATTTTAAAATCAAACTCAAGAATTGTTGCAGCGGAAAAAATATGCATTTGTGAGAGAAGTTTATTAACGGTTAGAAAACTTCCTCACAAAGCTTAATGCAGAAAATAGAAAGACTTTGTAAAAGAACTGTTATAGATTTAGAACTGCTTACAATATCTATTCAATTTTCAAAAACCACTTTATGAAGGATAATTATTAACTTTTAGAACTTTCCTCACAAAGTTAGATATATATATTAAAAGACTATGAGAGATACAATTATTGATTCTGAACGCTCACAAAGCTCTAAGCTAGATTAGAAAACTGATTAAAAATCCAAATAGTGAGATAACTGAACAAATAAGAAAGAAAAGTTTTAGAAAAACTTGGTAATATTTCACTAATGCCAGAAGTCCAGAGTTCCTAATATTCCAGAATAAATAAAGCTTATTCTAGTTTAGAAAACATAAAAAAACATTAACAACTTAGCATTTTCTAAAATATAAACAAAGAGTGTAAGTGAAAAATAGTACAAGCAGAACTTCAAAAAATAAAAATATTGAACATAGTGATTATAGTGGTTTCGACACGAACTCGCCTCATCCACTCCCAAGACTCATCTTGAGATCCCTCACTATGTTATCTCTTTCAAAGGGTAAAGACAAACCAACAGTACAAGTAGCAATAGATGCAACACTTTAGATAAGCCCTTTGTCCCATAAATTTTCCAAAGTTCTAGTGAACCTCAACCCTTTCTTCTATTTTGGCAGAGAGCAGAAACTCAAATCAAAACATTAGAATCTCTCTCGCGGAGAAGGTTGCTGATAATTCTATTTTCACAAAATAGCTTTTCCCAACCTAGCTATTACACAAATGTTTTCAAAATAAAAACCGTGTCTAAAAAAGATTTACAGAATCTATATAGAAACCAGATAGAAATGCAAATTAAAGCACAGGAAAAACCAGTATTTTAAGAATTAGAAATCGTTTTAAGAGATTAGAAACATGTTTTTTTTCAAAAGAGTATGATATAAAAATATCTTTCCCTCTTTAAAGATAACAACGTGGAAGTAATAAGATGAAAAGAAATAAAGGAGGTTGAGAGTAAGTTTTGAAGTAAGATTAAAGATTTAATCATATGGACTTTATACTTTAAAACAAAAAAACCCTTGCCATCAATTTTAAAGAGAAGAACGCCTTTTATTAGAGAGGGATGAGAATCCCGTTTCTGAAAGTAAGATCTCTTCTTTTTTTTAAATCGAAGGAATATGACTTTCCAAATTTAGAAGGATATGTGAGATCTTTTGTTACCAAAAAAAAAATTCTTTGAGTCAATATCTTTTTTCTGTTAAGTAAGCGAATAAGATGAATTTTTAGAAACTTTCCTTTAAAACATAATTTTCGAAAATTAAAGATATGGTAAAATCTTTTCCGAGAAAATTTTAATTAACAAAAAAATGAATTGAAAGATAAAACTCTTTCTTCAGGTAAGTAAAAAAAACAAAAATTTGGATTTCCATAAAAAATTAGTTTCCGAAAATAAAAACATACAAAGATCTTTTTTCGAATTATCTATACCAAAAAGCGATTGAGACGAGAGTCTCTTTCATTTAAGTAAAGTGAATAAGAATCGAAATTTTATAGAGATATTTTCCAAAACCGAGAAAATCTTTTGCTAAAGAAATTTGTTATACGAAAATAATCAAGGCATAATCTCTTTCATTTCCAAGGTAAGGGAAATTGAAGAACGAAAAGGCTTGACTTTTCAAGGAAACATTTTTCGAAATATTTTTTGATAAGAAAGAGAAAAATTATTTTGTGCTTATTAAACGAACATCTCTTCTATCCTACAATCAAATCCTAAAAAAAAGCTAACCACTAAAAATCTTCAAATGGTCCTTCAATGATCTTCAATTTTCCTTGGATTGTAAGATTTTGCTTTTGTTTATTAATTTTCCATATTTTAAATCTGCAAAAAATAAATATTAGCATAAATAAAATAATTAAATTTATTTATTTTTGCTTTAATCAATCAAAATCTCGAGATAAAAAATTGACCCTTGATGCCAACCAGTTTGATAAGCTCTGAAGGGAAGGATTTAAAGAAGAAAGTGCTAGAAGCAAAATGAAGCCAAAAGAGTTCTCTCTAAAGTTGACATTAGCCAATTTTAAGGCCAAAACGTCAGAGTGCCTAAAAAGGAACCTCCTCCGGTTCAAACACGACATATGGAGATGCTAGAAGAAGGCTCATCAACTTTCCACTTGAAATCAAGCAAGCACAACCAAAGCCATGACACCTCCAAGGGGTGGATACGCGTAACGCCCCATGCACAAACCGCCTTGTGGAAATAGGGCATTAGAGGATGCTAGACCATATTAAAGTCTTAGGCTTAAAAAAGAGAGTAATAGAATACCTAGATAAGGCCAAAAGGGATTATTATAGAGAAGTCACGCTTTAGAGCAATATATGAAGGTTGTCTATTTTTGAGCCAAATAATTTTCCCATGTTCCTAGAAAAATCAAAGAAAAAAAAAATCAAAAAATCAAAAAATCAAAAAAGGAAAAATTCTCGATTAATGTATTAAAATTAAAAAAAAGGAAAAAAACCCTCCCCCCCCCATTACTCAAAGTCATCATTGTTTGAGGCAAAAAGAAGGATAAATAATAATAATAATTAATAATAATAATAAATAATAATAATAATAATAATAAGTAATAAAAGCAAAGGGGAACATTCAAATATTTGGCTACAGAAATGAAGGCAACGTTTTGATTCTTACAAATTTTCAGAAAGCCTTTCTTCATCTTCATTTTTGAACTATCTCCGACTGAACCATGACAAGATATAATATTAGTGTACATTTCACAAATGTTGTGTTGCGTGATGGCATTTTGTGTGACAAGTTTCCATGCATTCATGCATACATGCATCAACTTCTAGAACCTTACAGCCAACCGTAGCTCTGGCACTAGGAAGTCAAAGCAAAGAGAAAAAGAGAGAAGAATTTTGTTAATGGCAAGGAAAAGGAAAGAAAAAGAGAGAAAGAATTTGGTTATGGCCAAGGGCAAAGTAAGAGAAAAAGAGAAAAGATAGAGACAAAAAGAAAAGGAAAGAAAACCAAAACAAAGCAAAAGAAGAAAATAAAAGAAAAAAATGATCGAGGGGGTGCAAAAATCGAGCCGAAAAGATTTATCCCCCAATAAAGAAGTCAAGTACGAAGCATAAAAAGGCACTGAGGGGTCGTGTCAAAACTAATTCCATCAAATTTTTGAAGGAAATAAGATCTTCTATAAAAGAGAGCCTTCTGAGGAGGCCGGATCCTCCTTCCTTCTGATAATTCGTATTTTGATACTGAATTGTAACAAAATTTTTCTCTGTTATTTCAATAAAATTGCCATTTTAATTTTTGCTTATTTGTTGACATTTTTCTGACGATTCATTCAACATAGTAGATAAGCTCATTCGCAATATTTGGCATAAACTAAATTCACACCATGCTTGAATTAGATATTAACACAAAGACAAACCCACATAATTTGTTAATTTGGGCCCTAACCGAACCAAGAATTAAAGATGAATTTCAAAAAACCCTATTCAAGGATAAGAAAAGAAACCTCCGGAGGGAGACATAAGGACAGTGTCAGTATTGAACGGATCTATAGCTGAGCACACCAATTTCACTGTATCCTTGGGCCTAGCAAGTGAAAATAAAAGAGTAAGAAGATTGAGATCAGAATAGGCCGAAAAGATAAAAGAGGAAGTGACCCAAGCAGATAGATGCAGGATTTTTTTTAGAAGTGGGTTCACTATCGGTGGATTGTATAAGCCAACCTAGTTCTGATTTCCAAGAAGATGGACTGGGTCAGAAATGTGGAGATCCAAACAAAAAGCAAATTATCGAAAGATGACAGCCATGATTCCATGATATCCTGCGATGGATGACCAAAAAATAATTTATATTCTCGAATCAGCTACTAGAGATGATAAACGAGAACTTACACGCTTGGCATTACAGTTTCGTATCTTAGACGGTCAGTTGTAACCAGAAATGCCAAACGGTGTATTATTTCAGATGTGTGTCAAAAATAAAGGAAGCTGAGAAAGTAAATGGAACAAAATCACGGCGGGAGTTTGCGGTTACCCCACATGAGCTGGAAAAATTTTAGTAAAGAAGATTCTTAGAACAAAGGGTTCTTCTAGTCGACAATAAAAAAGAGACTGTAATTTAATTTGTGAAAAGGTTGCTTTGAAATGCCAAATCGATGGAGACTGAGTCATATTCCAATCGTCCAAAAATTACATCCTTCGCATTTTGGGCAATGGCCCATATTGCACATAAACTTGGGAATAGATATTATTGGCAAAAAGATCTCACCACCGCTACATCAATGGACATGAATTTTATTAGTGTGGCAGTGAGGCTATTTCCAAATTATGGTGTTGTAGGGCCAATTAATCCTTAAGAACTTTGTATGCCAAGCAAATGGCCAAATAGCATAAAAACAAGAATTTATTGCAGATATGTGGGTCACCTATCATGAAGTGACATATAAGGGAGTTCCAGTTTCAAGTCAAATAAAAACACTATTAATGAAAGTATTGAAATTGAGCATCAAATAATGTCTTCACCTGTATCATCTCACAAGTGAATAGGACAGTAGGAGCCGCAAATAAGAATATCACAAAAAAAAAAAAAAAAAGAAAAAGAAAAGAAAGGAAAGAAGAAAGAAAAAGAAAAGTGAAAAAGAAAAAAGAAAAAGTGTGTGTCCCGTATATGTTGTGCACAGCCAAGAGGGGGTGAATTTGGGTTTCTAAAAATATTTTAGAATTTAAAAAAAATTGTAGACAGAGTGCCAGCGGGAAAAAGTGAAGAACTGTAAGAATAGCGAGTTAATGGATTAGAACTTCCTCACAATAATTCTATTCATGAAAAATAGAAAGACTATGCAAAGTTTGCAGCTATTGATAGAACTGCATCACAATTCTTATTCAATATCAGAAAACTGCTTTAATGAGGGAAAGCTATTGTAATAGAAAACTTTCTCATAAAGTTTTAAAAAATCATGATAAGGACTGTGTGAGAGACAGTTATTGAAATTAGAACTGCTTCAGCAATACTTTAATCAAAGTTTAGAAAAAAAAGTTTAGAAAACTGATTAGAAACCCAAGTAGTGAAATATACTGTAAATAGAAGAACAGTTTAGAACTTTGTATATTCACTTATCAAAATTCCAGAGTTCTAGTATTCAGAGAAGATAAAACTTATTTCAGTTTAGAACATCAAATCCATTAACACTTTTAGCAATTCTAAAATATAAACAGAAGTGTAAAAATACTATGAAGCAAAACTTCAGAAATTAAAAAGATCAACACAGTGATTTATAGTGGTTCGGGACTAACTCGCCTACATCCACTCCCAAAGACTCATCTTGAGATCCTCAACTATGTTATCTCTTTTCAAGGGTAAGAGACAAACCAACAGTACAAGGCAATAGATCAACACCTAGATCTACCCACCCTTTTATCCCACTACGATTTTCCAAGCGTATCTAGTTAAACCTTAACCCTTTCTGTTTTGGCAGAGTACAGAAACTCAATTCAAGACATCTAGTAATCTCTCTCACGGAGAAGTTGTCTTGATAACCTCTTTCACAATAGCTTCTAACCTAAGCTATTAACCTAAGCTATTACACAATTGTTTATCAAATAAAATCCTGTCTACTAAAGATTACAGAATCTAAATAGACAGATAGAAATGCAAATATAATCACAAGAAAAATAGTTTTTCTGATTAGAAAATTGTTTAGAACACAAAACCGTTTTTCAAAAGTAGTGATTGTAAAAATTATTTTCTCTTTTAAAGATAAAACGTGAAATGTAAAGATGAAAAGAAAAATGGAGGTAAAGAGTAAGTTTTGAGAGATAAAGAATGTGATCAATAGGTGTATACTCTTAAAACGAAAACTCTTTCTTCCACATTGTTTAAAGAGTGAAAACTCCTTTTTAAGAGAGATTTGTAACTCTCGCTTTTGGAAAGTGGATATTTCATTTTGATTTGGAAAGTGGATATTTCATTTTGAAATCAAAATATTTGCTTTCCTTATTTAGAAGATATGAGAATCTTAGTTACCAAAAATTTGTTTTATTCTTTTGATAAAAAATAAGAGACGATATTCCTTTCCTTAAACATACAGGTTTTCGAAAGCATTTTATTTGGGAAGTATTTTTCAAAAAGATTCTACTTACTAAAACGAAAAGAATAAGATCTTCCTTCGTTTTAGGTAAGAGATTAAAATTCTTTAGATCTTCAAAGAGGATTTTTGAAAAAGAAAACATATGATTTATTACCAAAATCGTTAAAGATATAATCTCTTTAAATTTAGGTAATTGAATCATTTTGATTTCTTTTAAAGGAATTTCGAAAATGATTTTGACGAAAAGATTTATTTTAAAGAAATTAATTTTCGAAAAATTTCGATGAGAGAAAAAATTAGTTTTTGTGCTTATAGATGAATTTTCTCTCTATCCTATTTTCTCTCTATTCCTACAATGAAACCTTAAAGACCTATCCAACTAGTGGTCTTCAGATGTCTTTCACACCATTATGCGATTTTGTAGGACTTGCCTTGTTCGTTTGTTACTTTTCATAAAATTCTATCCTAAAAATTATCTATTTAGCACAAAATAATATAATTTAAATTATTTGTTTTGTTTCTAATCATCACAAATTCCGAGATTTATTATTAGCACAAATAATATAATTTAAATTTATTTGTTTTGTTTTAATCATCAAAATTCCGAGATTAAAATTTGACCCTTGAGCCAACAAAAAGAAGAGAAAAGAGAAACAAAAAAGAATAAAGAAAAAAAGAAAAAAGAAGGAAAAGAAGGAAAAAAGAGAAAAAGAAGAAAAAAGAAGAAAAGAAAAAGATAAATTTGAGAAAAATGGCTGAGAATCGTTGCGTTTGGGTTGTAAAATTGCAATATGCTTTATAGGGTTACAAGACCACCACCAAGTCTGTGAATGGGGCAACTCCTAACTCCTTAGTTTATGGAATGGAAGCTATGCTACCGACCGAGATGGAAGTGCGGTCCTTGCGCATAATGATGGAATCCAAAATTCCAGAATGAGAAAGGGCTGAGAATCACTATCAAGAATTAGCTCTCCTAGATGAAAAGGCTTGCCGCCACATTCATGGATCAGTCATATGAAAGGACAATGGCTAAGCACTTCGATAAGAAAGTTCATCTGAAGCTATTAAGAGTAAGAGATTTGGTCCTGTGATAAATGAGGCCGAACATTCATGAACCAAAGGGAAAATTCAAGCTTAATTGGGAAGGTCCATTCATGATCAAGAAAATGTTCTCAAAAGGTGTACGAAGCTGTCAGATCTAAAAGCAATGAGATTACAGAATCAGTCGACCCAGGCAGGTTAAAGAAATTTTATGTTTAGGACGAAACATCTATGGCAAAGCCCAATCAATTAAATTCACCTTTGGTGTTTTTATTAACTTTAAAGCTTATCATGTTAAGTTTTTGTCATTATGCAAATGATGTGAATTTACATTGTTGATATAGGATAAAAGGAAATATTTCAAACATTTTAAGTAAAATCATTATGCATAGCATTTTGTGCACTATTTATTAAAATAATGTTGATCTTTTGATTAGTACATGAAATTAAAAAATAGAGAAATAAGGCAACTATCTGCCTGGACCTGTTAAGAAGTAGACAGTCAGTACAATTATGGCGCTCCTGTCTAGTCCAATCTCAATACAAGCACGTGGCCATTACTATATAAAATTCTTAAGTGTCAGCTCTATCAGGAGAAGGAACAATAATACCACTTTACCAAGTGGAATAAAGCGAGATAAGAATTTCTGGGTAATCGAGCCTCCTCTGAAGTGGGTATAGTATGGAGCAGACTAATGAAGACATATTGCGAGGTTGCACGACTCAGATAGGAGGCCACGGCCACAGTCGACTCACACAGAGCATAAATAAAGATATAATGACATGCTATATAGACTGATAGCCTCGCAAAGCGGGCAAAATTTTGTTATGTTATTTTCATAAAATTTGCATGAATACATGTTGTTTTTATATATTTTACGTTTGCTCGTATTGTTTTTGTTTCAAAGTGATTATAGGAACACAATTTGAGCAAAGGAATGAAAAGGCTAAAGTGATTATAGGAACACAATTTGAGCAAAGGAATGAAAAAGGCTTGCTTTATATTGAGTGAAAAGAGGACCAAAAAAGTTGATACAAAATGGGAAGAAAATTCTCAGCAGACTTCGCGATGCCGAAAGGAGGTCGCGTTGGAAAAGAAACTAGGCCAGTCGGCGGAGCACCAGAAGAAGTCGCGAGCGGCAACCTACACCCGTGAAAAAGCTAAGTCGCTAGCGCGCCTTCCATCTGCGCGAGCGCGCAAATCACTTTTGAGAGGCAGAAGGTTTGGCCAGCGAAATTGCAACGAGCGCGACTCCCACTGCGCGAGCGCGCAAATCACTTTTGAGAGCAGAAAGCATTTGTTAGAAGTCCGCGAGCGCGACCTTTACAAAGGCTGACGCGGAAGTCGTGTTCCAGGAACGTAATCTGCTTGTCTTTTCATTCAGAAAACATTGTCCCTTCCATGCACTAGGTTCGGGACTTTTCCCAAGAAGGATCATCTAAAGCACCTTTTGGCCAACCATATCATCATCATAACCAACACCCTTTCCTCTTCTTATAAATTGTAAATCCAAATCAAAAGGAAATGACTGCATTATGTAATATGCATATGCAGTATGGCCAAAATTGTGAGTATAGAATACAGGAGAAAAATATAAAGTAGTGTTTAGAAAGTAAAGAGAACAAGTCACTTAGTATGTTCGTGCAAAGAACATCCAGGAGGTTCCTCGAGGCGTTGACGCCTCCAAGAGGCTTGAACGTTTGATTACTTCTATCTTTCTCTTGTTTTTATAGACTTTTTGGCATTGTTGTGCTCATAATTTTCTTAGCAAAGCAACAATGTTATTTGATTTCATTCAATTAAAGTTTCTTTAAGTTATCTTTTGGTCTTTGTTTTAATCAAGCTTACTGATATTATATTCTCAGAAAGAAATACTTCACTCAAGCACGGATCAAAGAGATGAAGAATTCATTTAGTTCGGCGATTTGCCATGTGAATCCTTTAACGTGCTTTATCAAAGTTAAGTCTAACTTATTGAAATAATCAAAGAAATAAGGAACTAGGTTTCAATTCAGTGTTGATTAAAAGTAAGGCATTTGTTGATGTGGAGATGCACTATAATAAATAGAGTTAATTCATACCGAGAGGTTGAATTATACTTGACCACATTGATTAGAGAAATCGTTTATTGCATTGTTACACGCTTTGCGTATAGAAAAAGAAATCGTATGCATTGGATCAATTCTTTCTAAGTATTCTACTATATCTTTATCTAATAGAATTAAGTAGTATATTTAATTATACTTTAAATAGGATATATAGTTTAATCATTTTAATCTTTTATTGCTGTAAACATAAAGTGTTAAGGATGGAGTAGTAAAGTGGGACATAACCCGGTTCCTACGTTGGGGCAGTCCGATCCTTGTGTTTATACTACCGTTGCGATCCGCCGGATACTTACCGGCCTATAATCTCCTTATATAAAGAGAACGCAACAATTTGCGCGCGGCGCGTCACGCTATGCCGAGCCGGGGAACCGGCCGAATGTCCAAACTATAAACTCAAGCCATAACAGCACATGTTCAAATAAATACCCAAAAAACCACGGCGGTAGTAATACTATATATATCTAATATTTATATATATATATATATATATATATATATGTTTTACTTCTATTAGATTTTATTTTTATTTCCTCTAAGGTTTGCCATTTGTTGAATATGTTTCTTTTGATTAAAAGCCAAGATCTGGCTTTAAAGACTAATATTGTTTAAGTGGTGCAGCAAAATTTTGCCTTTCACAAAAAAACAGATGCGCCAAGCTCGAATTCTGAAAGCGCCGGGCGCGATTTCTGTGAAAAAGAGAGAACAAAAGGTTTGAGATCAGCACATTCACGATCGCGGTTACAAGAAACGGCGAGCACGACTGTCACAAAGGAAAGTTTCAGAAACTTTGGGAATACGTCAGAAACTTTGGGATACACGTTGGCGATCGCGAAAATATCAAACACAGGCGCGATTAGGGTACAACAGAAATCAGAAAGGGCGGAGAAAGCCATTCGCGAGATGCGAATTTAAGACGCAATTGCGACAACGGAAATTGCAGGCACGACTGTCCAATGGTCAGGAAGTCACAACTGTCTTTTCCATATTCAAATTCAACCCTTCTCCTTTTTAAGGTAGTCAAACCTGCAAAAACTGCAGACACCCTTTCCAACTTTCCAAACCAATCAAATCTCTTCTTTTTCAACTTCCCTATTACCTATTCAACCCTATCCTTCCCTAAAAAAATCTATATAAGAGTTTCTATTCCCCTTTCAAAATCCCCAACTCTGTCAGTGCAATATACTCCACCACAAACCCATTTTTACTTTCAAACGATAATCCTCCATCACATAAACTCATTATGCCGTTCAAACACGAGGCTAGAAAAAACAAAGAAGGTTATTCTTCTTCTGCTCCAGCAAAAAGAGATTTGGCTTCAAGTTTCACAAGTATATGGATGGTGCTTTCTTCAAGAAAACCGAACTAGTCGATGAAGTGAAAACCGGCAACATAGTGGTTTATCACTGGAAGTCATGAGAAAGACGAACTGGAAGTCATGAGAGAAAGACGAGTCGTAAGCAAAATGGTTATAGAGAGATGAAGGAACCTTTTAGTGCCGCGATATCCCATAGCACAACGACCAAGGAGAGGCAAGACATGGAACATCTTCTCCTCAGCGGATAAAGAAGATTGAAGAAATTCACTTGGATGGAAGCAAGTTTTAAGGTAATAGTGGAAGCATTACGAGCAAAATACAGGAGACTTTATAGGTCATAGGGTATTGTTGACAAAGGCATCAACAATTGCACACGACTCTCCAGCGGATAAACCAAACGAGTATGGTCACGGTGAACGTGGATGAAAATATTTTCAGAAACAAAACATCGAATTCACTCCGCACTCCAGGTTCTCCGGAGGCATTAAAGGTTTTTCTATCCCTGTATTTGCTTTTAATTTTTATTTTTTAGTATTTTATTGGTGTGTTTATGCATGTGCATTTGTGTCGTACATGCATACTAACCCTACACCAAATGAGGAACATCTGTGTCTTTTTAAGCTGTGGGGGAGGACTTACATCTTCATTCATTGCAAAAAAAAAAAAAAAATGTGACAATAAAAAGTCAACTTCTTTGAGCCTTGAGTGTTTCAATCTGTTTTAGTTCTCTACATGGTTTGATTTTCGTACTGTTTTGCATTTTTGCTTGTTTGAAGTAGAGCAGTCTGAATAATTACCATGATTAAAGAGATTTATAACGATCGGGCTTATATGAACTAAGTGTTAATTTATTACATATGACCATATTGAAAATTTTCAAATAGCAAATTTTAATCTTTAGTAAACTATCTAGACATTTTCAAATAGCAAATTTTAATCTTTAGTTAAATATCTAGACATTATCTTTTGTTTTAGAGAAGCTTGAAAAAGGGAAATTAAATACTTGTATGTTTCAAGTCAATAAAGGATGAAGGTAGTCCAAGAGAGAAAAATATACGAAAAAAGGGAATAACGGGAATTCCGTTCTAAATCAAAGTGGTATGGAGCATAAAATGCAACCACTTACCATTTACATTCCCACATATCTTGAATAAAAATGATAAAAAAAAAGATGTGGTATGGAGCATAAAATGCAACCACAAAAGAAAAAGAAAAGAAAAAAAAAATATATAAAGCAAATAAAGTGGTATGGAGCATAAAATGCAACCACTTAGTGAGATAAAAAAAAAAAATAGATTACCTAAAAATGCCTTGAGATGAGAAACAATACATGTATGATATCTTAATTACTTCCTATTTTGCATTCTGAAAAAGGAGGATTGCCTATCTCATATCTTAAAATGACTAGATTTTTTTTATATACTTTAGATTTTTTTTTTTGCTATTTTGAAATTTTTACATGTCATATTCATTTACACTACTTGGTTCATAAAATGCATAAATCTTTTATCTTTGGTAGATTACTTAAGATCTTATTCTTGGTAAGATTACTTAAGAAGTCTTAAATCAAACGATGTAAAAATAAAATGAATCAACATGAAGTTCGAAAGGAAAGATGAATGTTTTTTGCTTAGGGGACAAGCAAAGAGCTAGTTGTGGGGATGATAGCCTCGCAAAGCGGCAAAATTTTGTTATGTTATTTCATAAAATTTGTATGAATACAATGTTGTTTTTATATATTTTACGTTTGCTCTATTGTTTTTGTTTTCGAAATGTGATTATTAGGAACACAATGGCAAAGGAATGAAAAAAGGCTTCTTTATATAGAAAAGAGGACCAAAAAGTTGATAAAAATGGAAGAAAATTTTCAGCAGACTTCGCGATGCGAAGGAGGTCGCGTGGAAAAGGAAATAGGCATCGCGAGCACCAGAAGAAGTCGCGCGCGCAAACCTACACCCGGAAAAGCTAAGCGCGAGCGCGCCTTCCATTGCGCTTAGCGCGCAAAATCACTTTGAGAGGCAGAAGTTTGCCAGCGAAATGCACTGAAGGCGAACTTCCCATCTGCTCTGAGCGCCAAAATCACTTTTGAGACGCAGAAGCATTTGGAGCAGAAAGAAGTCGCTGAGCGCGACCTTTACAACGCGCTGAGCGCGAGTTCGTGCTATCCAGGAGACTTAAATTGCTGTCTTTTCATCAGAAAAACATGTCCTTCCATGCATAGGTCGGGACTTTCCCAAGAGGAGATCATCTAAAGCACCTTTGGCAACCAATCATAATCATAACCAACACCCTCTTCCCTCTTCTAAATAAATTGTATATCCAAATCAAAAGAAAAAATTTGGATGCCATTATTTAAAATGCCATTATCAGTAGGCAAAATTGTAAGTATTAGAATACAGGAGAAAAAATAATAAAGTATGCTTTAGAAATAAGATGACGAGAGTCACTTTAGTATTGTTTCGTGCAAAGAAACATCCAGGAGTTCCTCGAGGTGTGACGCCCTCCAAGAGGCATTGAGTTTGATTACTTCTTATCTTTCTCTTGTTTTATGACTTTTTGCATTGTTGTGCGTTCATAATTTTTCTATGCAAAGCCAACAATGTTATTTTGATTTCATTCAATAAAGTTTCTTTAAGTTATCGGTTTTGGTCTTTGTTTAATCAAGGCTTACTGAATTATATTCTCAGAAAGAAATAATTCAGTAAGGATCAAAGAGATAGAATTCATTTAGTTTGGTTTCCATGTTGAATAAACTTTAACTTTGCTTTATCAAAAAGTTAGTCTAACTTATGAAATAATCAAAGAATAAGGAACTAGCGTTTAATTATTTGATAAAGTAAGGCATTTTGTTGTATGTGGAGATGCCAATATAATTAAATAAGTAATTCTATACGAGAGTGAATTATACTTGACCACACTGTGATAGAGAATCGTTTATACATGTTACACACTTTGCTATTAGAAAAAGAAAATCTAATGCGATGACAATTCTTCTAAGTACTAGAAAAAGAAAATCTAATGCATGATCAATTCTTCTAAGTACTCTACTATATCTTTATCTATAGAATTAAGTAGTATATTTAATTATACTTTAAATAGGATTATAGTTTAATCATTTTATTTTTTATTGCTGTAAACATAAGTGTTAAGGATGAGTAGTAAAGTGGACATAACCCGTTCCTCGTGGGATCGATCTTTTTATTACTACGATGCGATCCGTATACTTGCGGGAACTCAAAAGAGACGCAACATAGACCACCATGCATGAGTCCATCTAAAACTGATTGTAGTGATAATTTGCAAAATGGCGGTCCAATCCTCCATCTCCGAATATGCATCCCCAATGCTGAGCAAAGTACTGTGATCCATAGCAGTCAGTCTAGTGGTGATCCCACCATCTTAAGTTTCTCAAAAGACCAAAGCTGCAAATGTTACACCAGTCAGTCAGTTAAAAAAAAAAAAGAGAAAGAGCTCACCAAGTTGAAAACCTGAAAAGGGCGGCTTAGGCAAAAATTAGAGCATTAAAAAAAGAAAAAAGAAGGCCCGCTAAGTTGAAAACCCGAAAAGGGCAGCTTAGGCAAAAGTTAAAGCAATCAAATAATAAAGAAGGAGAATAAAAAAGCTCGTTAAGTCGAAAGCCTAAAAGAGCGGCTTAGGCAAAAATTAGAGCAGATGAAATTGACTAGTTGTATATTTACCCAAGGAATGGATGGGTTCCCCATCAGACCATAATCGGTATCAAGATCTCGAGATGATTCGCCTAACTCAGTCAAAGACTTAGCCAGAATAAATGGAGATGGAGCTCAGCCACTCCACATCTAATCTATAATTGGCAAAAGCCCGACAATGCAGTGATCATCAATGCTAATCAGTATAAAGTGCTAGCTCATAAATGCAGAAACAAACAAGTGGCAACCAAAATTGACTGAATAATCCAAGCCTTGTGCCCGCTTTCATAATGGCAATAATGACAAAATGTCTACTCTCGGTTCATCTAATAGGATATCAGTCAATGGAATCCCGAGTAAAGAAATGATTAATAAAGTGGGATAAATATCCAGTCAAGGCACCGTGGTAATCTCATCGATATCTGGTCTCCTACTAAAATGATGATGAACTCCTCATTCATTGTGTCAAATAAAATATCTTATGAAATAAAGACACAGTATAGACGACAAAAGTCTGAATTTATCATTGGGTGTCATCAAAATCTTCCTCGAGCTCAATACTCCCGACAGCTCAGCCATTCATGTCTGTACATTGGCCGGACACCAAGACAAGAATGAGCCTGTCAGTCCCTAAAATGGCAACCCATGCGTGCGCATTGAATTATAAGATTTTGCATTAGCTTTGCACATCATGCATAGTTTTCCTTGTGGTGTTTTTGTTTTAGAACTTACAAGATCATTGGCATCCTAAATAGTCACTTCCACGAGGATCACTCTTACCACTTCTTACAACTGGCTCAGCTCTTAAAGTCTTTTACCCAGATCTATGAAAGACAGTGGGTCTACAACACATCACAATTAGTTTCAAAGAATAAAATTAGGGCAAAACCCGCAATAAGAGGTAATAGAAAAACAAACCGGGGCAAAGCCCACGAAAAGCGACAATTGAAGCATAAATTGGGGCAAAGCCTACATCAAGAAAGCAATTTAGAATAAACTAGGGCAAAGCTTACAATAAGAAGGGATCAAAGAATAAACTAGGGTAAGCCCAAAACAAGAGGCAGTTAAAGGATAAAATTGGGGCAGACCTACAACAAAAGGAAATCAAATATCGAACAGGGCCAAAGCTAATAAAAGAGCTACCAAGAATAAATACGGACAAAGCCCAATAAAAAGAAGTTTCAAAAAAAAAAATAATACTCCAGAGGTATGGGCTGAATTGCCTCCACCGTTGGAGTCATATAAGTCATCAAGCGGAAGAGCCTCTCCTAATAATGGACCTTGAGAAAAGACCTCATAGGCACTGGCTACATAACTAGCTAAGCAATAAAAGTGAAGCCTATAAGGTTTTTCAATCTATGGGTATAAGCTTTATGGGTTTAATAGACCCAATTTGGGATTTCCGGCTCAATAGCTACGACACAGCTCTTATGCTTAGTCGGAACTCGTCCTGACTCACCACGTAAGCAGGGCCATCAACGCTGGTCGCAGATAAAATTTCTTGGCCAACAAGTAAGTGTTCTCGATTTTACTTCTGTGGAAAGTCATATGTTTCACACACAAATTGATATAAATTCACCAGATTCACAAAAATCCACCTCTTGTATTTCTATGCAGAAACAATCTTATCCAAAATCACACTTCACACGTTGTTAACGCGTGTTTTTATGCCCCCGCCTGATCCAATGATGATACAAGGATGTGGAATGAATGGGTTAATGTTATCTAGAAGTCTTTTAATCCAAGGATTTAGTTAATGTTATCTAGAAGTCTTTTAATCCAAGGATTTAAATTAAAAAAAGATTTTAAGTGACTGACTGGGTCATAGCTGCATCACGCAGCTATAAGCTGCATCTCGCAGCTATGTTAGACTACATGACGTTTTTGTATTAAACGACATGCAGCTCTGATACAACAAGTAAGTTGCGTCACGCAGCTATGCTCTGTGACCTACTTATATAAATAGATCTTTTTCTCACGTTTGAAAAAAAAAACTGAACGATTCTGAAACCCTAAAAAACACGCCCTGCGGCCACATTCTCCTCTAGAAGCTCTTTTGAGTTCGTTTGAAGGAGAATTGCCATTAGATATTAATCCTAGGTGAATCAAACTAGAAAAAAAGAGAGAAAATTAAAAGAGAAAAGAGTGAACATTTAAATCCTTGTTGACAAAGCTTCGGGATCGCCTTAACTATCGTTCGTTAAGCCGTTTACAATCCTCAATCTGAGGATTAGGTAATTCCTTTACACTTTTGTATTTTTTATTCATTGGTTATTTATCTTGTTATTGTTTTAGTAGTTTAATCTTAATTTGGAATTGTATTCTGTTCGTTTTTGGTCATTCGAGTTTGTCAGAGTTATATTTAAATAAAAAACACTTTAAACAAATATTTAAAACAGAATTTCGGACCAGAGCAGTTGTTGCGTCACGCAGCCAGTAGATCCGTAACGAAGCTGGCAGTTGCGTGACAGAACTGTTCATGTCCAAAATTTCATTTCTTTACCCAGAATAACTGCGTTATGCAGCTATCGGGTCCGTCACGCACCTGTTCTTCAAAGAACAGCTGCGTGATGCGACTGTTCTAAGGTTCCAGAAACGATTTTTGTCCTTTTTTAAAAATAATAAATTTTGTACAAAATATTTTCCAATAAATCCGAAGATGACCAATTATGAATAGATTGTAATTTAATTAAGTTTAGAATATTAAAATGTAATTATGCATGATTTTGGGTTTTTCGATTTTTGAGTTTAAATTTTGAATCGGGTAGAATGTATTTTTAGGTTCGGTTTGTAGCCCGCCTTGAACCATAAGGCATGAGCGGGTCTTTTATTTATTTGATTTAATTACTTTGGTTTGGATGATTTGGATGATTATGGATGCGATGATTAAATTTGTAACGTCCCATTTTTCTAATGAATCGAGTCGTTGCTTAGAGTCGAGTCGGGCTGATCCAAAACCCGGTTTGAGCCATTAGAGTCCAGAGTGGGATGCGGTGCCGATAAATCGGTCTTATAAACAATTTTGAGTCGCCACCCATTATTTAAAGGCAAAATGGGACCATTTTTTATAAAAATGACTCCATTATAACCCAATTTTGTTTCCAAGACCAAATTATTTCAAAAAGACTGGTTCAGGCGCACCAATGGCGATTCTGGGTAAGGGAATGGGTAACGCTGACCCGTTGGAAAGCCGACGCCCGGAAAACCGCCTCTATTAACCTTATGATTTCTAATTTATTTTAGTTAGAAAAGCCAAATTATTTATTTATTAAATCCAACCCAAATTAATTGGGACGAGTTCCTATATGGAAAATTATTTAATCATCCCAATCAAATCTAATTATCACATAGCAATTATTCAAATCAAAGCAATTAAACCAAAGCAATTAAAGACCCGCTCTTGCCTTATGGTTCAAGGCGGGTAACAAACCGGATCAAAAATATTAAATGGAATAAATAAATGACCCGCTCTTGCCTTATGGTTAAAGGCGGGTAAAAACCGGATCCAAAAATATATAAATTGATTCATAATTAAATCCGTAAACCAATAAAAATAAAATCATGCATAATTATTATTTAATACCAAAAATATTAAAAATATATTAATGAATATGCAAATAATCTTAAAAATATAAATAAATCACAATAAATCAACAAATTTACTCCTAAACATTTAAGTATTATTTTTTTGTCTGAATATGCAAATTGTTAATAAATCTACAAATTTAATTTCATTTTTTTTCATTTGAATATAAATTGTAAAATTGATATAAATAAACACATAAAATTACATTTTAGTATTTTAAGTTTAATTAAACTGTGATCTGTTTATACTTGGGCATTCTCAGATTTATTGAAGAAATTAGGTTTTATTTTTATACAAAATTTATATTTTTTTTTTATTATTTCTGGAAAAATCTGGATGAACAGTTACTCTTCATTGAATGCACAGTTAGTGTTCATCGATGAACAGCAAAATTTATATATTTCTTATTATTTCTGGAAAAATCTAGATGAACAATTTATTTATTTAAACTCAACCCAAATGAATCGGACCGAGTTCCTATATGGAAAATTATTTAATCATCCCAATCAAATCTAATTATCACATAGCAATTCATTAGCAATTATTCAATCAAACAATTTAAACCAAAGCAATTTTAAAGACCCGCTCTTGCCTTATGGTTCAAGGCGGGTAACCAAACCGGACAAAAATATTAAATGAATAAAAAATGACCCGCTCTTGCCTTTGGTTAAAGAGCGGGGTAAAACCGCGATCAAAAATATATATTGATTCATAATTTAAATCCGTAACCAATAAAAATAAAATCATGCATATGATTATTTAATACCAAAATATTATTAATTGAATATGCAAATTAATTCTTAAATATAAATAAATCAACAAATTTACTCCTAAACCATTTAATTATATTTTTTTGTTCTGAATATGCAAATTGTTAATAATCTACAAATTTAATTTTCATTTTTCATTTGTTTTTTCATTTGAATATAAATTGTAAAATTCATATAAATAAACACATAAAATTACATTTTAGTATTTTAAGTTTAATTAAACTGTGTTCTGTTCATACTTGGGCATTCTCAGATTTATTGAAGAAATTAGATTTTATTTTTGTACAAAATTTATATATCATTAAACGAACAGTTACTGTTAATCGATGAACAGCAAAATTTATATATTTCTTATTATTTCTGGAAAAATCTGGATGAACAGTACTATTCATGGATGAACAGTAACTGTTTCATGGATGAAACAGTTACTATTCATCCATGAACAGTTACTGTTCATCGACGAACAGCTGCGTGATTTTTACCCAGAATTCATTTTTAAGTGATTTTTTACATCATTTCTTGTTTACATGTGATTTAAGGACATATAAAATGGCCAAATGAACATAATACAATTAAAAGAAGCTTAAATTACTAAAAACCACAAAAAAACATGTAAAAACACAAAAAAATATTGCAAAAAAAAAAAATACAAAAAAATGTTAAAGAATTACCTAATCCTCAGATTGAGGATTGTAAAATGGATCAAATCTCCAGAAGCTCTGTTTTCCAAGGATTGAAGTGTTTTTTTTTTTTTTTTTTTATCTTGTGATTTTTTTTCTCTCTTTTTATGGTTTGATTCACCTAAAATTGATATCTAATGCCAATTTCTCTTCAAATCAACTCATAAGAATTTTTTGGAGAGAAATGTAGCAGCACAGTATATTTTTTTAGGATTTTTGCCGTTTGTGGAGTTATGAAGTTGTGTGAAAATTGTGAGAAAGAGATGTATTTATAGAGCTAGGTCAGGACACTGTAGCACGGATACTGTAGAACAGTTTACACTGTAGCACGCAACTCGTTTTTTTTTATATATTTTTTTTTATTTTTTTTATTTTTTTATTTTTTTATTTTTTTAATCCTTGGATTGAAAGGCTTCTATATAGCATTAACCCATTCATCCTTGTGTCCTCATCCGGATCAGGCGGGGCATAAAAAACCGCGCAATAAGACGATTAATTAAATCTTTTCATATAAGAACTCGCGTTCGATCTCATTCGGGTTGGGTTTAAATAAAATAAATAAATTGGCTTTTCTAACTAAAATAAATTAGAAATCGTAGGTTAAAAGAGGGCCGATTTTTCCGGGCGTCGGCTTCCAATGGGCCGACGACCCAATTCCCCTTACCTTCAGTAATCGCATTGGTGCGCCTGACCAGTTTCTAAATAATTTTGGCCTGAATTAAAATTGGGTTTAAAATGGAGTCACTTTTAAAAATAAAATTGGAAATGTCCATTGCGAAAAAAAATAGGATGGCGACTCAAAAATGTTACTCAAAAATGTTTTATAAGACCAATTTATCGGCATCGTATCCAATAAAATGTTTTGTCACCACTGTTCAAAATAAGATCATTTTCCATCAAAAACAAAAATGGGGACACGTTTTTCGTGTCGCTCGGGGGCGGTGCGAAAACATACGTGCACACTATTCCGGGCCTAATCACGAAATTTCTAACTCTAACCATTGACAAAAGGCCTATTTTCCTGTCAGAAAAATTACTTTCGCAGGTTGTTTTTGTACCGCGCCCCCGGGAGACTCGAAAACATCCTTTTTATTTTATTATTTTTATGTTGTTTATTTTATTTTGATGTGGAAAGTAATCTTATTATGAAAAGTGGTGATAAAACATTTTGATACGATTGCCGATAAAATCCGGTTCTTATAAAACAGCTTATAAATTATTTTTGAGTCGCCACCCATTTTTTCGGCAATGGGACCGTTTTCAATTTTATTTTATAAAAAAGTGACTCCATTTTAAACCCAATTTTATTTAAGGCCAAATTATTAAAAAGACTGGTCAGACGCACCAATGTGATTCTAGGTAAGGGAATTGGGTACGCTAGCCCGTTGGAAGCCGACGCCAGGAAAAATCGGCCTCTTTTAACCTATGATTTCTAATTTATTTTAGTTAGAAAAACCAAATTATTTATTTTTCTTAAACCCAACCTAAATGAATCGGACCGAGTTCTTATATGGACAATTACTTAATCGCCCCAATCAAATCCAATTATCGCATTTATAATCATTCAAACCAAAGCGAATAAATCGAATAAATAAAAGACTCGCTCTTGCCTTATGGTTCAAAAGGCGGGCAACAAACCGAACCTAAAATACATTCTACCCATTCAAAAAATTAAACCCAAAAAATCAAAAACCAAATCATGCATAATATTATTTTAGCACCTAAATCACATTTTATTTTTTTAATTAATCCTTAAACATTGTAAATACTAACAAATCATAAATTAATTTCATTTTTCATTCAACCTAAAATTGTAAAATTCATTAACAAGTAAATACGAAAAATACATTTTACATTTTAGTACTCTAAACTTAATTAAATTGCAATCTGTTCATAATTGGACATCTTCGGATTTATTGGAGAAATTAAACTTTATTTTGTGCAAAATTTGTTATTTAAAAAAAAACAAAAATTATTTCTGGAATCTTAGAACAGCTGCGTCATGGATCTTCTAGTTCCATGACGGATCTAATCCTAAAACTCCAGATCCATTAGAAACTTATTTTAAATCCACAATCTGAAAAATAGAACATTGGGTATAGAAATAAAATTTTGGATATGAACAGATCCGTTACGGATCCGTTAGTTGCGTGACGCAACTACTCTGGTCCAAGCTTATTTTTCAAATGATTTGTTTAGATCATTCATTTTTTTTTATCTAAATATGCTTTAAGAAAACCTAAAATGACTAAAGATGAACAGAATACAGTTTAAAGAAGCTTAAACTATTAAAACCACAAAAGTAAATAAAAAATAAAATACAAAGAAGGGTAAAGGAGTCACCTAATCCTCAGATTGAGGATTGTTAAGTGGCTTAAATGCCTTAACAAATGATAGTTAAGGCCTCCAGAAGCTTTATCACCAAGGATTTCAAAACACTTATTCTTTTCTCTTCTTGATTTTTTTTCTTTTTTATTGATTTCGGTTTTTTTACTAAATTGATATCTAATGGGCAATTTTTCTTCAAAGGAACTCAGAAGGAGTCTCTGGAGAAAAAAATATAGCCGAAAGTGAGTTTTCAAAAAGGCCTCCTCAAAACGAGAGAAAAAGTATCAATTTATAGATGTAGGCAGCAGGGGTAAGCTGTTCACGCAGCTTACGGCTAGTGACGGATCTGGTTAGATACGTGACGTAGCTGCCTTTCTGGACCACAAGCCACGTGTCGCTCAGACAGAATAAAAAAAACCGTTATGCTTTCTGGACCACAGCCACGTGTCGCTCAGACAGAATAAAAAAACCGTTATGTCGTCATTTTTGGTGACGTCATACAAATTCGAATTGCATTTGGATTAGAGCTGGGTGATGCAGCTGACAGTGCCGTCACGCGCCTGCTTAGCTGCTTGACACAACTCTGACCCAACCAGAAATTTAAAATCGGTTTAATTTAAATCCTTGGATTAAAAGACTTCTAGATAGCATTAACCATTCATTCCGCATCCTCGTATCCTCATCAAATCAAGTGGGGGCATAAAGACACGTGTCAACACAGGTACCTCCCAAAGTGGAGCATTTCAAACCATAAGTCCCCTGAGCTAGGCACCGTAAGTCCCCTAAGGTAGGGAATCAAAGTCCCCTAAGGCAGGGAATCAAAGTCCCCTGAGGCAGGATACCAAAGCCCTTTAAAGAAGGCACCGTAAGTCCCCTGAGGCAGCCAAAGCCTTTCAAAGAAGGCACCATCCAAAGGACAACCTCCCATAGTGGAGCATCTCAGAACCAAGCCGTCCCAAGTGGCACACCCTAACCGTCCCAAGTGGCTTACCCAAAGCCCTTCAAAGAAGGCACCGTCCAAAGGATTACCTCCCACAATGGAGCATTTCAAAACAAAATTTCCAACTGGCGCAGTCAGCCGTAGAAGCCGCCAATAATCACCACAGCGCATCTCCTCCGCCCTCCATGTCCTCAATGACAACCTCCCACAGTGGAGCATTTCAGAACAAAGCCGCCAATTGATGCAGTCAGTCACAGAAGCCGCCAACAATCACCATGGTGTATTTCCTTCGCCCTCCATACCTCAGTGCCAACCTCCCACAGTGGAGCGTTTCATATCAAAGCCGCCAAATGGCGGAGTCAGTCAGAGAAGCCGCCAACAACCACCATGGCGAATCACCTCTGCCCTACATGTCCAAAGTTACACCAATCCAAAGCGACGTATTTTAACCAAGCCACCAACTGGCGCAGTCAGCCGCAGAAGACATCAACCACCATGACACAATTCGTCCGCTTAACGTCGCTGAAATGGACACCTACATCAACAAAGCCATCAAAATGGTGCACTTCATCCATCCAAGTCATTCAAAGAACGCAAGTCAGCCTGGTAAGTATTCCTTACTTGCGCGTATACTTTATACTTTGACGACATCTTGCTCAAAATGCAAAATATCATCAAAGTGGGGGTAAACTATAGACATCAAAGTTTGCCCCTAAAGGCTCAATGTTGATAAACCATTTTTTTTTACATAAGTTTGGATCAGGATTCTCAATCGTTCCAATTTTTGGACCAATGGTTTGTGGCTGAGGTAATAAATGTGTTTAACAATTTTTACTTTTCTGGGTCATCGGGCATTTTGTAACAAAATCTGGCCCGAGAAGCGTGACTGGCCCGCCTGGTGCATTATCTCATTTTGCGTGCCACTGTCTAATTTCGTAAAAATGGGCCCGATCATATTTTGGGGCCCACCAGTGGCATTTTGCCCACCTAAGCCCTAAAATAGGGCTACACATTCCCATTTGCCTATAAATAGCGCATTGGGAATTGTGTAAGGAGGATTTTTTGGCAAACCTTAAGGAAATTATTGCATCTTCAAAACTCAACTCGAAATCAAAGCTAAATTTGTATTTCTCTTTGGTTGAAGTTGTGATTCATTTATTTTCAATCATCAAAAACCTTAAGGATCCATTGAAAATCCCAAAAAACACGTAGATCTAATCTCAGACTCAGATTATTAGATTAAAAAACTCAACTTTTAATATTCTGTCCTTTAAATTTATGCCCTTTAATTTATTGCATTATGATTATTGTTACACTAACACATTATTCATTAACTCTTGAACATAAACATGCATCATTCAATCAATTGTTGGATGAATGAGTGTTTATGATTCTGTGTATGGGATTGTGATTTTGTGAATGTGTTTTATGTTTATGTTTGTGCTGTATGGATGCCTTTTTTATTGTTATGGTTTTATATTGCATATTGGCTTAATGTAAAGGGTCCTAAATGGATTCCTAATAATTGCTTTAATGTAATAATTAGTTTGGTTGGGAAATTTTAATGGGATGAGGGTAGATTGTATTTTTAGATATTGGTTTGTACTCCTTTCTCCTCACCCCCTTCTTTGGATGATATAACTTTTTGTCAAATGCTTGATATTATTTGCATGATTGTCATTTCTTCAAAATTGCATTAAAACCATTTTTGCATCTCAATTCTAGTTAATCATATTATTATTTATTTTGAATTATTGGACAACGATGAGGCTGGTTTAAACCAGGCGATATAGGTGCCTAACACCTTTCTGATATCGTACCGAAATCCTGAACCCTATCACTGGTTTAAAACCCAGTTAGTCGATTCAAAAGAATCGACTAATTTTAGAATTTTCCCTAAAGAGGGTGGCAACTCTAAAAAAATAAAACTCTCACTAAAGTAAGAGACCTTTTTACAAATCCCTTCTTCAAAAGGATCGCTGTTTTTGAGGATTAATAAAACGAGTTTAATAAAGAGAAAATCACTTTATTAAATAAAATCAAACCAAGCCTGTTCCAATTCGATTCTTTCCTCCCATGAAAAAATCACGCGTCCTCACTAGCCTCCATATCCATCTCAGTCCCTTCCTCTAATTCTTTAGCATGATTCTTCCTTTTACTTCATGCTATTACCAACTGGTCTGAATGTGGGACTGAAACTTGGTGATTACAGGCCATGTAAAGCTAAGTAGTGTTGTTATATAAATAAATTAGTCATTTAACTTTAAAATGGTGGGATAACTAATGATTAAATAGGAGAGTCAGTGAATTATAAAGGACCCTTTAATACATATAAAAACTGTAAATTAATAAGTAGTTGTGAGATTAATTAATATATATATGCCTATGGAAAAGTTTGTTGCTAATCATTATCAGTATGTGTGTATATATATATATATATATATAAAGGAGAAACATGGAGGTTTTGTAAAATCTATACAATCTCACGTTTTAGAGGAAGCACCACGTCAGCATTGGAGAAAATCCATTGATTCTCCTTCACCACGTCAGCATTGGAGAAAACCCATTGATTCTCCTTTATATATGTGTGTGTGTGTGTGTACGAATGGGGAACATCCAATAGGGATAGACATAGAAGATGATACTGAAAAAAAAAAACCCAAATCGGCACGGCACTATTTTATCATTGCGGATCCACCAAAATTTCTTTCACAAGTATATATGTGCTAGT
>NW_023591484.1:0-22263 GCF_014843425.1 Jatropha curcas | reverse complement strand
TCGAGATTTTGATGATTGAAACAAAAATAAATAAATTAAATTATAATATTCTATGCCTAATAATATTGTTATGGCAGATTATATAAGGAATGTAATAAATAAACAAGGCAAAGTCCTAAATTTCAAGGATCATGAAAGACTATTGGAAGACCTTAGTGGTTGGATTTTTTTAGGATTCATTGTAGGATAGAGGAACAATCCATTTATAAAGCACAAAAACTAATTTCTTTTCTCTTCAGCTACAAAAAAAAACTTCAAATTGGGCGACGATTTTGCGAAGCGCGATTTTTTTGCGACCGACAAAAGTCGGTTCGGCATATTGGATACCAATTTGCGACTGATTGGTTAAAGCAGTCGCAGATGTTTAGCTGCGGAAAACTCGCGCCGGGATTGCCCTTTTCAGTTTGCGACGAATTACGCGGATTTGCGACCGATTTTGCGACCGCTTTGCGACAAACTTTGTTTCTGTCGCAAAAATGGGCCGCGTAAAAAAAAAAGGGACACAATCCTGAGAAACTCGAAATGAGAATAAAATTGCGAACTGATATTTTTTGGGCGACCGCATATTTCAGTCGCAGATCGGTCCGGCAATTTTGGCGCAATATTAAAAACGATGTCGGACAATTAAATTTGCGACCGATTTAAAATGACATTTGCGACCGATGAAGTCCCGGTCGCAAATATTAGGGCTTTAAACAGCGCCCTCTTCTTTTCCTTTTTTCTTCTTTCTCTCCTTCTGCCTTCCCTCTCCGCTCTCTTCTCCCTCCGCCGCAGCGCGCCTCCAGCCCTCCTGAGAACGCTCCATGCCACTGTGACAGCCGGCCACCGCGGACGCTCCAGTTCACTCCTCTACGGCGGTTCGGCACACCGTTTGGACAGCACTTTGGAGGTAAGCGGTGACCATTTTATTTTTTTCCAATTTTTTTTTTTTTTTTTTTTTTTTTTTGGCGATTTTTGTGTTTTTTTTCAATTTATTATTATTGTTACTGTTTATTATGTTAATATTATTAATATTGTTTAATATTGTTTAATGTTGTACTGTTATTAAATTTTTTTCGAAATTTTTTTTTTCGGATTTTGTGTTTTTTTTCAATTATTATTATTGTTACTGTTATTATTGTTAATATTATTAATATTGTTAATATTGTTTTAATGTTGTTACTGTTATTATTTTTCAATTATTATTATTGTTAATATTATTATTTCGAATTTATTTATTCTTGTTACTTGTGAACTGTTTATATACATTAATATAACATTAATCAAATAATGGGATTTATATAATAGATTAAACTAATAAAATAAAATATAAATTTCATTTCATTTAAGATTAAAATTGGCATTATTCATTAAATCTTTATATAATGTCCTGTAAATTTATAAAAAAAATTCAATGAAAGGTATTTGAACTTGAATATAGTGAGTAAATTTCAAAATGAAAAAAAAAAAATAATTATGTCAGTTGAATTAAAATAATTTAATTAACAATATAAATATTTCAAATTTATTTGGCAGAAAAAATGATCATATTTAAGTAATGATCATATAATATCATCTTTTTTTGTTATTTAATGAAACATATAAGTAAATTAATTTAAAATTAAAAAAATACAAATTTAAAATCGCAATTCATTTAAATTTATTAAAAATATATATAATAATTATATCAATAATTATACAATGAATAATTATCTAATGAAATTAGAAATAAACCATCAATAATAGAGGGATGGAGTTGGTAAAAAATCAATACGTAGCACCAAGATTTCCAAATAACATTAAAAAAAGTAATTTCTTTAAAATATTTATAATAAAATTAATTAATTATAGAAATAATAAAATTATAGTAATAAAAACAGAACACAACAAAAAGATTCCCCTAAACGTAATTGGTTACCTGGATGAGGAAAGTAATTGATTTTTGGGGGATTCTATTAGCATATTTAACATCAATAATGATAAATTATTTTTTATTATTAATTTTAATAATTCTTAAATTATGAAAATAATGTGGCACGCAACTCTAATTTAATAATTAATGTCACTTCAGAAACTTATTTCGCAAGTCTAACCATCTTACGTCATAAATATAAGATAAAATACGTTGAACAACAACAAAGTATATATATAATTTATTTGTCATTCTCAATAATAGAACTTACTTGTCATTGTTGTTACAGTTGCATTGACAAAAGTGGTGTTTGTTAATTTATTTTTAAATAATTTCCACCGTTTTCTAATGGATAACGACAAAACTTGTTTGAAAAATGCTTCATTATATTTCAATTAAAATATTTTATAAAAATAATTTTTAACATTATAAGTTAAATTAAAAAAAAGGAAAAAACAAAAAAGTTAAACGGACTAGTTAACATAGAAAAGATAAGAGGTGGGCCTCATTGGGGCCCAATTTAATAAGGCGATGGTTTTAAAAGCCAAAAGAATTAATGGCTTTTATAAATACGCGTTGTTTAGTTATAGTAATTATCACGATGTAACTTGCTCCACTATCTGCCTAAGTTAAAATTAAAAAGAAACCTCAACTATGAATGTGAATTTTTGCGTTTTAGGGTTAATTGAAAATTGAATTTTGAATCAGGGTTGTGATAATTGGTTAATGAGTGCTTGCAGTTTTTTTTATCCTAACGTGTCACTTTGTTGTGATAATTTGTTGGTTTGAAGCAGTCCTGTTTAATGATGAGTTTGGATTGGAGGCCAGTAGTGGGCCATTTTCCTTTGGAGAAATGTTGATAGTGTTATAGAAGTGCTTTATTGAAGTGGTCTTCTATTTGAGATTTGATAGTGTTGTGGGGCCGAAAATGCTTGCGCGGAATTTTTTTGCAATAAATTCGAATTAATGAGAATAGTTACACTTTACGCTTTATATATATATATATATATATATAGTATATATATTATATATATATATATATATATATATATATATATATATATAAGTAAGTGTACTATTCACCTTAATATTGCAAGATTTTAGTAAAGCTATAGATGATTGGGAAATACTAAAGTGGATAAAGAACAAAATTTTTATAAAGATTAAGTAAATTTCCCTTTATGGAAACATCAGATTATGTTATTAAAAACTGAAGAAACCGTGATTTCATTAAGCAAACCCTTTGAACGAATCACTCTTCTTTTCATCTAAAGACATTACAGCTTACAGCATAACATAAAAAATAAAAAGTATAAAAATATATTTCATATAGGAATTAATAACAAAGTAGGTATAAAAACCTTAACTAGAGAAAGGATTAAACACTAAGTATATTAGCAGTAGTAAGAGATGCTAGATTTTTAAATTTTCAAGATTTTTATAGGATTCTGTTGAAAACAAGCATTAAGTGAAAAGGACGCAATTCTCATTTGAAGTTTTATCCAGATATGACTGTTTTTTAAATGATCTTAATATCTAGAAAGTATAATTTTAGAGTTAAAGAACTCATAATTATAATGAAGCAAGGATCTATTCGCAAATTGCTTTAATCTATAAATCGCATTATAAAGCTATGAATTCAGCTTTTAGTACTAAAGTATAAATTACAACCAAAAATTTGGAGAAACTAAGTTTCTTCAGACTGATTTGGCTAAAAACCAACCACCGTTATACCTAAAACCATCCAATTGGAAGGATATCACCTTACCAAGAGAATGGATTTTGGAAGGGATTGTTCCATCCCACAGAACCAGAACCTGTTAAAACCAAATGTCAATTTAACAAAAATTGAAACATTTGAAGATGGTAAAGTACACTTTAAAATCAATAAGGAGTCAAAGTTCTAGGTATACAGGATCACAACATCTTCTGAGAATTATAGAATGATGATAAAGCCGAAAAAAATAACTTTCAGTAATTTTATGCAAGATATAAAGAAAATGAACGCTAAGTAAAGGAAAGAATTCTAATCATCAACGATAAACGTAAGACATCCATAAAAAATTAAGATTAAAAAACATAAAATAAGACCTAATAATATTTCATATAAAGACTTAACTTGGTTTTCAAATGTGGTAAGAAAGGACATATCATGCTAAATTTTGCAAAAGTTTCAGATAAAAAATTGCAATGAATTAAACTTAGAAGATGATGTGATAAAATAAAATTCATGAATTGTATCTCCTTAACCTTTGATACATCAGAATTCTGAGAGTACACAGAAAGTGAAAATCAGATGATGAACTAGGTTTCAACAACCAGTTCCTGCAGAAAAATCAATAAATATGTTAACTAAAGATTCAAGAGTACAGCTTTTAAGAAGTAGTAATAACCTAGACAGATAAATGATCTTAAAAGTCAACTTCCTTAAAAAAATAATTACAAGTTTTTGAAGAAGAATAAAGAAAGTAAAAATTATCAAAACACCTAAAATTCAGACTAATACTTATGATTTAACTACTATATTAAATAAGAATAAAAAACTAGAAACAAAAATATCATTATCAGAATCTTTATATAAAGAAGTTAGAATTTTTAAAAAACATGAAGTAAAAGAATAAAACATCAGCACAAGTAACAATGAATGCCAAATAAAACATTTAGAAACTCAATTTGATAATGCTAGTTTCCTCTTCGGATGAACCAGATATAAAATAACAGATGGAAATAAATGAGCTAAATGAAAAAATGAAAACATAAATCCACATTTTTCTCTTTCTTTTACAAGAATAACATCTAGAAAGTATTTAGTAAAAATTAAATTTACAAATTTTCACATGATTTTTTATAATAGATGGTATAGCTTTATTTGATACAGGAGCAAGATTTAAATTGTATAAAAATCTGATTTAATTCCAACATAGATTTTTGGTCAGAAACACATGAAAAACTGACTACCCCGGCTAATAAATCTAAATTAGAAATTTTGGTAAAGTTGAAGGCAGATATTATATAATGGATTAGAAAATTAAAACAATATTACCTTAACTTTGCACGCACAAGATATAAATAATATTGGGTAATATTTAAGGATAACACCTATTCATTAGACCTAATTACACCATATTTCGGGTAGAAGAAGATTTGCATTAAATTCAAGCGCTCAAAGGAGTTAGAGCTAAGTTAGAATTTTAACTGAAAAACCGGCTTAGAAAAAAAACTTTAAATTTATTAAAAGTATAAGGGCAGGCCATTCTATTAACATTGGAAATCAATTCTTTAATAAAATCTAAAGAAGAAGACTTAAATCATTTAAGAAATTATAACATATCTTCCAAAAGATTTAAAAAGCAACTAGAAAAATAAAGATATTCAAATTAGAATTGAATAAATTAAAGGCATTATGGAAAATAGACTATGTGGCAAGTCACCCACAATTGCGATTTTGGGATGCGTAACACAGGCACATGTTAGATTTTGCCCTATGAAAAAGGACTTTGATGAAAATGTCTATTACAACTAAAGCCTCGCCCATTCAAATGAGCCCTGGAGCTCATAGACCATTGTAAAAGAGAAATTCAGGAATTTAGAAAAAATAAAATATAATTAGTAAATCTAGAAGCCGTGGTCTTGTGCAGCCTTTTTAAAATGTTAATAAAAATGCTGAGATAGAACGAGGAGTCCTAGATTAGTAATTAATTATATAACCAGGATCTAAATGACAGCTTAAAAATGGATAAGTATCCATTACCCAATAAGAAAGGATTTATGGTAAAAACAATTATACTCAGGTCAAATATTTTTGTAAAATTTGATATGAAATCTGGTTATTGGCAGATCCAGATTCATCCTAATGATAATATAAAACAGCAATTTACAGTTCCATTTGGGTCAATATGAATGGAATGTAATGCTTTTTGGACTAAAAAAAATGCTCCTTCTGAAGTTTCAGAGGATCATGAATGATATATTTACATCGCCATATGTGGAATTTTGTATAGTATATTTTGAATGATGTTCTTCGTTTTTAGTAGAACATTAGAAGAACATTTTAAACACTTTAAAAACATTTTGCATGGTAATTGGAAATGAATGGATTAGCATTAAGTAAAACTAAAATGGACTTATTTAAAACTAAAGTTAGGTTTTTGGGTCATTACATAGAAACAGGGTATTATCCAGCCATAGAACGGATGCTATGGTTTTTGGGCACTAAAATTCCGCTGATGATTAACTAATAAAACCCAACTTCAGGAAACGTTTTTCCTTGGATGTTTAAACTATGTTAATAGATTTTTTATCCAAACCTCAATTGCATGATAAAACCCTTACATGATAGGCCTTAAGAAAAGATGCTGGGCCCATGGACAACGCCCAGCATACACAGTTAGTACGAAAGATAAAAAAGCCTTAGTCAAAGAAATTTCCATAAATCTTTATATCCCTCATCCAACAGCATTCAAAATAGTTGAAACTGATGCTTCAGATGTTGGAGTATGGTTGGGTATTATTAAAAACAAATAATTAATGGTAAACGAACGAATTATTCAGTATACATCTGGTCATTGGAACCAAACTCGAAATAAATTATTCTACTATTAAAAAGGAAATTTTTAAGTATAGTAATTTGCATCAAAAATAAATCAATCTGATTTATTAAATCAAAAAATTTTACTTCGTATTGATTGTAAATCTGCAAAAGATCGTTTTACAAAAAGATGTAAAAAATCTGGCTTCTAACAAATTTTGCAAGATGGCAAGCTTTACTTAAGTATATTTGAATTTGATATTGAAATTTTATTAAAAGCGAGATAAAAAACAAATTCCAGACTTCTGACTCGCGAATTCTAACAGAACGATGGGCAGGAAAAAAGGATAAAGGGCAAAGCCCCTAAAGAAGAACCTGAATCAAGCCCACTAAATGCTCTCTCTGACGCATGTCAGAGAGATTCACCTAAAACCCTAAACACTAAACTTTCTCCAGATCTTAAAAAATGGATTGAACAGCTTAAGTCAAATGCTCGCAGAAGTGTTTAAAGGCGTTACAAAGTATAGCGTCCTCTTTCCAACATGAGGCGTGCCAGGTATGTCGTTCTACACACCTAAAGCGATCGTACCGTTTTTTTTTTTTTTTTTCAAAAATTTGCGGGTACGGCTAGTTCATGTCTCAAACGGTAGGCCAAGTAAAAAGATTATCAAATCCGTTGATGCTGTGGATTTGCCAAAAATCCAGTATACGCAAAAGGTTATACATAAATGGTTTCTTAAAATATTTTCATTAATAAATTGAAATAGAAGATGATATACCTAACACTAATCCTTTGGTCTGTTTTAAAACAGATACTAACCCTGAGGATTGGTACTATTGCTCCAACGAATCTTTCAAGAAACCCCAAGTAATATTATCATAATATTCTCTTGGATACTGGATCTGTAAAAAAATTAAACATAATTATGATTCAAAAATAAATCTGTTATTTTTTATATTCTTCACTTAAAATCCAACGGATTCTTCATCCCAAGGACTGGCCTAAGCCCCTCTCTTTCTACCCTGTACAATTTAAAGTTTTATATAACATGTCCACAGTATGTGTACAATTATTTTGATTATCGTGATGCCATGGGACAAGTTTTTGCTGATTACAAAATCCCACTGCTACGCATTCATGGTTAATCTTTTTGACCACATTCCTTTTCTAAACTGATTGTAAAGTGCCTAAACTTGTTTTAAAAAATGGTGGCGAAATCAGGGGAATTCCAATGAAATTTATCGCCTCCTCCAAATCCAGGCATTAATATCAGTATTTTTAAAGCCCATTATAAACCCATCCTGGCAAGAAGCCCAATATTTCCTTCCCTTATGTTATTATTGTATGGCCCTTCTTCAGCAACCCTGGGTATATCATGGTATCTTGACACTCAGTAATGCCGGTAGGAACATACCAGATTCCTATGTTGGTAAAAAAGACACAAAGATTAAACTGGTGGGTGAATCTTTTCAGAACTCTACCAACGGAACTTAAAAATTGATCTCTGGATAGTGATAAAATTAAACAGGTTTCTCCATTAACGCTAGTGCAACCACTTCTTGCAACTAAAAGGATCAACCAACTTTCGGAATCCAAAATAGCACAATGCCAAAGCAAGGTAGCTGCTGCAAAACTCCAGATGAAGGTATAGAAGAATCTGCCAAGAAATGCTTCAGCATCTCCTCAAACAGATTCTGATTTCCTCACAAGAAACCCTCCATCAAGTAAAAAGGCAGGCAGACTGTTCCAGTAAAATATCTAAATCAAACAAACAGAAGTGGGCCTGACATGGCTTGCCTCTTCCGCTCATACAACATCATTCCATTATCGACTCCAACGAAGAATTAGTAATGATGAAAGTTTTGAATCCATTACAAGTCAAAGTAAAGCTGAAAAGGCAAAAGAAAAAATTAAAAACAAAAAAGCAAAGCAAAGAAAAAAAGAAAAGAAAAAAGAAGGACAGCATTATCGTCCTCATCTGTAAAAAGGCAGGTGAAACTTATTGTCACCATCATTCATAGTAAGTAAAATCACTGTTTCTACAAGGATAAAGGCCAACGCATCAAATCCACAGTAAAGATTTCGATGGCATACAGATCCAACAAATCTATTCATCTCACAGTAAAGGTCAACACTGTTTCAAGATTCGGTGGCAGAACCAAAGCACTGTTCATAATAGTAAAGTAGAATAGTAAAGATTTCCCTTTTCTATGTTATTTAAAGAGAGCCTATCCTCTTGTGAGGCATAAGCTTGTCATACCTAAATATTTCTAAACTCTCTCATCCTCTCTCCAAGAAGTTTCTTTGTAAGGCATTCAACGTTCGAAGTCTGGATTGTAAAACTTTACCTTGTAAGTTTTTAAATTGAATTTCACTATTTAATAATAAAGTTATTTATTTAAATTTATAATTGCTACTACTAAGACCCTGTTAAAGGCTTCCTTCTTTTCTCACCTCCACACTCTGACTTAGTTTCTGGGGAATCCCAAGGCTAAGGTTGCAGAACCTCACGCTTGAAATTAAAATATCATTAATTAAAATTGGTTGTGATTATATTGATAAATATTATTTTGTATAAGTATGACCCTCTGATGGTGCACCTACTGTGTGATCTCCACATCAGAAATATTGATCTAATTGTTCATGAAACATATACTGTTCATGTAACTGTTCCATGATTAAATTGGAATACTGTTCATCTTAAACAATTTACTGTTCATTAAAATTCTTTGGTATATCAGCTGGAAACGACATAACCTCCCTGTGTTTATCATTGCACTTGGTAAAACAAGGGTAAAACTTTGTGGCTACAACGGCTACGTACCATATGGAATTAATATTCATATGGTACGTAGCCTTGTAGCACAAAAAGTTTCCCTTGTTTACCAGTGCAATGATAAACACCAGGAGGTTATGTGTTTCAGCCTGATATACCAAAGAATTTTTAAATTTGAACAGTAATTGTTTGAAAAGATGAACAGTATCCAATTTAATTCTGAACAGTTAATGAACAAGTATAGTTTATGATACAATTAGCAAATATTTGCTGATGTGGATAGAATCAGCACAGAGGTGGCACCCCCAGGTTACCCTATTCGACGAATGCGGCTCTGTGGCCAAGGGCCCGACTTCGAGTGCGGGACGTCACTTAGTTTTGCGCGTCAGCCCTTTGATGGGGTAGGTTGGGCGTGTCGTGAGGCACAAAATCGATTAGCCCGTAAAACAGAATTAAGTGGTACCGCAAGTTGTCACGATCCTGAGGTGCGGGTAACCAATCCCCTCTCGCTTAGACCTTCGGGCTAATCCCCTCTCGCTTAAATATTGGGCTGTAATCCCCTCTCGCTTGAACAGTAGTTGTTTAAAGATAAACAGTATCCGTTTTAATCTGAACAGTTAATGAACAGTATATGTTTATGAACAATATTTCTGATGTGGAAGATCACACTGGAAGATCACACAGAGGTTGCAACCACAGAGCATATTATCCAAATTAATTTGAATATATCAACTAAAATAATTATTATTTAAATTCAATTAATATTTCAAAATATTGAAATTAATATTATATTTGTAATTTAAAATATTATTTTCTCTTTAGATTTACAAAAACATGAAATATTCATATGTACCGTACGTTGTTAGCACAAAGTTCCCTTGTTTATCAAGTGCAATGATAAACACCAGGAGGTTATGTGTTTCCAGCTGATATACCAAAGAATTTTAATTTTAACAGTAATTGTTTAAAGATGAACAGTATTTGTTTTAATCTGAACAGTAAATGAACAGTATATGTTTGATGAATTTTACTTCAGAATCAACATACAAATTTACAATTTTCTGATGTGGAAGATCACACAAAGGTGCAACCACAGAGCATACTTATCAATTTACAAACTAATATTTATCAATTAACTCAACCAATTTTAAGTATCTGATTTTAATTAAGGTTGAGGGTTCTTGGATCCCCAGAACTAAAGTCAGAGTGCTGGAGGGGAGGAAAAAAGAAGGAAGCCTTTAACAGTTGCTTAGTAGTAGCAATTTTATAAATTTAAATAAATAACTTTATTTTAATAATGAATTCAAAATTTAAACCCTTACAAGTAAAAGTTACAATCCAGGACTCTCGAACGTTGAATGCTTACAAAAGAAACGTCTTGGGACGAGAGGATGAGAGAGTTAGAATATTAGGTAGCAGGCTTATTTCCTTCACAAGAGGATAGGGCTCTCTTAAAAACTAACATTAGAAAAGAATCTTATATTCTACTTTACTATCTTATGAACAGTGCTTGGTCTTGCACCGAATCTTGAACAGTGTTGACCTTACTTGTGGAATGAATAGTTGTTGGTCTGCATCGAATCTTTACTGGGGATGATGCGTTGGCTTTTCCGTGTAGAAACAAGGATGATTTTACTAATTGAATGATGGTGAAATAAGGTTTCACCTGCCTTTTACTCAGAATCGAGACGATGTGTCTTCTTTTCTTTTCTTTTTTCTTTGCTTTGCTTTTTGTTTTTAATTTTTCTTTTTGCCTTTTCGCTTACTTTTGTGTAAGGATTCAAAACTTCATCATACTATCTTCGTTGGAGGATAATGGGAATTGATTTGATGAGGAATGAGGGAAGCCATGTCAGCCCACTTCTTGTTGTTTGATTAGTATTTACTGGAAACAGTTGCCTGTACTGGAACAGTCTGCCTGCTTTTTACTTGATGAGGGTTTTACTGGAGAATCAGAATCTGTTGAAAGATGCTGAAGCATTTCTTGACAGATTCGTCTATACTCATCTGGAGTTTTAGCAGCAGCTAACCTTGCTTGGCATTGTGCCTTTTGGATTCCGAAAGTCGGTTGATCTTTTAGTGCAAGAGTTGTTGCATAGGTTAATGGAGAAACCTGTTTTAATTTATCACGTATCCAGAGATCAATTTTAAGTTCAGTGGTAGAGTTCTTGAACGATCCCCACCATTTAATCTTGTGTCTTTTTACCAACATAGGAATCTGGTATGTTCCTATGGCATACTGAGTGTTTAAATACCATTGATATACCCATGGCGTAAAGAGGGCCATACAATAGTACATAAGCGAAGGAATATGGGCTTTTGCAGGACTGGGTTTATAATGGGCTTTAAAATACTGATATAGGGCCTGAATTGGAGAAGGGATAATTTCATTGGAAATACCCCTGGTTTGCCACCATTTTTTAAACCAGTTAGGCACCTTACAATCAGTACGGAATGAAGTATCAAAATAGATTAAGCAGGGATTTTTGAATAGCAAAAAACTCTTGTCCCATGCATCACGATAATTCAAAAATAATTGTACACATACTAGTGACATGTTTATATAAACTTTAAATTTTACAGCGGTAAAAGAAGAGGGTTTAGGCCAGTCCTTGGGGATGAACTTGGGATGAAGAATCCGTTGGATTTTAAGTGAAGAATATAAAATAACAGATTTATTTTTTGAATCATAATTATGTTTAATTTTTACAGATCCTGTATCCAAAAGAATATTATGATAATATATACTATGATTTAATGGATTTATATGAACACTTATAAAATTCATTTACCTCAGAATCAACATACAAATTAAGTATGATACGTGGCGTTATTATACCAATGATATGACTAATTAAATAGTCCTTTGGACCAGTAGCCCGCAATCCTGGGTTTCCAGCCTATATATCAATACTTAGACAAGTACTGTTTAGATTCTTTTCAAAAAATAGTTACTGTTTATCGTTTTAAGACAGACTAGCCGTACCATGAACGGGTCCGATCGCTTTAGGTGTAGAAGACATACCTGGCGCCTCTGTGGAAGAGGACGCTATACTTTGTAACGCCTTTAACACTTCAGGGGATTGACTAAGTTGTTCAAAATCTGAGAGAAAGTTTTTAGTGTAGGTTTTAGGTGAATCTTTCTGAATGCTCAGAGAGAGCTTTAGTGGTGATTCAGGTTTCTTTCTTTAGGGGCTTTGCCCTTATCCTTTTTCTGCCCATCGTTCTGTAAGGAATTCGCGAGTCAGAAAGTCTGTGGAATGTTCTGTTTTATCTCCTTTTAATAAATTCAATATCAAATTGGTATCATGAAGCCAAACGATTTAAGTATTGGTTACTATCACCCATAAAGCTATCGATTGTTTTACTATATTAATGAAGCTTTTTAGCTTTGCCCACGAGCGATTCCTATGAAACCCGTTGTAGGACCCATTTGTTGAGATTTGTTGGAGCATGAAGGGATAACCGGAGGGCTTATCGGGTAGCTTCTAAGATTTCTTTAAATATATCTATACAATGGATCCCTTTATTGTGGTTTTCGGATCTGTAAGTAATGTTTAAGTCGGCATGATTCTGATTCCTCAGAAATAAAAGAATAATTAAATAAGAAAATATTAATTATTGCAAGATTTTTAGTGTTAAAGCTATAGATGATTGGGAAATACCTTAAAGTGGATAAAGAACCAAATGTATAAGATTAGTAAATTTCCTTTTTATGGAACAACAGATTATGTTATTAAAACTGAAGGAACGTGATTTTCAATTAAGCAAACCTTTTGAACCGAATCACTCTTCTTTTCATCTTAAGATACAGCAACATAAAATTAAAAAAGTATAAATTTATATTCATATCAGGGATTAATACAAGTAGTATAAATGTTCTCAAATCGAAAATTTCGATAATATATTTGGACTTGGGCCCAACTCGCAAAACTTTGGACTCAAGTTAAGATTGTTTGGTGTTTATAGCCCATATAGTTGGAAATCAAGATTTTGATTTAATAAAAATTCGAAAGTTTTGAAAATAAAAATTCGGGGTATTACAGTTATGAATCAAACTAAAAATATATATTATAATTAGTAAAAACTATTTCACAAGAAATTAACTATCTTTGTTATAACAAATATATTTTTTAGTTGGTACATTAAAGAAATCCTATTATAAAGAATATTAATTATGTTGGCTCGAGGTTGTAATCTGTAAGGTTTTGATGAATAACAAAATAAATAAATTGAAAATTATTATTGTGCTAAAATTCATATTATAGATTATTCATGTTTAAAGATATGAGGAATTAATATTAATTGTCTAATGCTTCTATTGTTAAATGAGTAAAGTCAAGTAATGGGTCCTTGAGTAGCGGATCTAGAAATATTTTTTTTTCCGGTTAATATATAATTTCTTAAACAAGAGGAATCAAAAACATAAACAAATTGAATTATACCTATGCAACATCTTCTGAGATTATAGATGATGATAAGCCGAAAATACCTTCAGTAATTTATGCAAGATATAAAGAAAATGAACCTAAACCAATTATTCAAACAACATTGGTAAAACCTAGGTATTCTACATCAGATATACCTAATTCTAGTCAATCATTTAAAATGAAAGGAGTTGATTATAGTAATTCAGTTCCACAGACAGTTTATAACTCTGTTGACAATTACTTACATCAACAATCTAATTTAGTAAATACTTCACCAGAATCGCCAACAGCTTCAGCTATAACTGAAAATGTTAGTGAAATTAATCGCGAATTAAATGTTTTAACTAAAGAAGAAATTAATATAAAGATGAAATTAATAAAGATTTGGTAAAAGAAATAACAAAAACAAAGAATTTAATGAAGTTTAATAAAATATTAAAAACTCATAATTTTGAAAAATTAAAACAGGAATATGTTGAATATCAATTTCAAACTCAGACTAAAATTAAATTTTTAGACTGGTTCTCATTAATAAAAAATAATTCAACTAAAAGTCTTAACCCAATAACAATTCGGGATAAGAGACCAGAATGGATAGTAAATGATAGGATAATCCAGAGTGATTTTCCTCCTAAAGCCATTAGTAAATTTAAATATCAAGATAATGATATTACCATATTAAAGTAGTAGAGAAAATGATTCAGATAAAAAATTAAATGAGCAAATTATTTAGTAATGCTAGTTTAATTGTTTGAATACACAATTAAAAAAAAAGATAGAACAATTACTTCAGGATAAACCTATAGTAATTGAACAATCTAAAGGAAAAGAATTAGTAAAGTCACATATGTTTAAACCATCACATATGTTTAAACCATTTCAAGTTTCTAAGTCTAGTCAAAAGGAATTAAATTCTAAGTTTTTAGGAACTTTAAAACAACAGCTTAGTCAACTTGAGGCGAGTTCAGGATTTACTCCTCAGGTAGTTCAGGATTCCACTCATGATATAAACCTTTTAGAAGAAACTTCTAGCACTGAAGTCAGTGAACCTGACCTCGAAGATGCTAAACAATTTCTAAATAATATAACCCATAGAGAATTAGTCTCTAAGGCTCCAGATCTAGGTATAATTGATAAACCTCCATACATATCCCAAGTTCATTATAATGCTAACACATTATATGAATGGAATATAGATGGATTGTCTGAGTATAAAATATTAAGTATTTTGCAACAAATGACAATGGCTGCAAATGCTTATAAAACCCAGTCACCTCTATCTGATAAAGCAGTTGCTGAAATCCTTATTTTGCAGGATACAGGACAATTTAAGGATGGGGGATTACCATCTCACTGAAAAAGATCATTAGATTATTTTAAATAAATTCAGTCCAAGTAAATGATGAAGGAGATCCAATATATGATGAAAATGGTGAACCTATTCAAGATGCAGTATCAACATTAATTCTCACTATTTCATTGCACTTTATAGGAGATCCATCACACTTAAAAGATAAAAATGTAGAATTATTTAGCAATTTAAAATGTAAAAAATTAAGTGATTTTCAATATTATAAAACTACTTTTCTTACTAGGTTAATGCTAAGAGAAGATTCTAATCAAGCCTTTTGGAAAGAGAAGTTCTTAGCCGGACTCCCTTTTTTCTTGGGTGAAAAGGTTAGGAATTATATAAAACAACCCAACCATGGTAAACCCAATTCCATATAATAAAATTTAACTTATGGCCAATTAATAAGTTAATTTCCAAAAAGAAGGGATTACAATTTGTCAAGATTTTAAACTCCAAAAGACTTTAAAATATGAGTTTAAAAAAGGAACTAAACTAAAAGACTAAACAAGAATTAGGAAGTTAGGAAGTTTTTGTAAACAATTTGATTATGGCATAACATCTACACAACAATGTAGTGGTCAATGTTCTAAAACTTCAAGCTCTAAAAAACATTATAAAAAGCATTATAAGTCTAAACCAAGTAAAGATAAATATTATCAAAAAGAAAAGCCTAAACATTATAAAAAATCTAAAAGTAAAAAACCATATAAATCTTCTACTAAAACTTCATATAAAGATTTAACTTGTTTTAAATGCTATTTCAGTTGATATATTTAATATTAATTTGGATAATATATAAATGAATTACATTTAGATGAAGAAGTATTAAATAAAATCCACGAATTATATCTTGATTCTGATTCTTCAGAATCTGAGGTTATAGAAAGTGAAAATCAAATTGATGAATTAGGTATAACAACTAGTTCATCTGATTATTCTATAAATATGTTATCTAAAGATCAGAGTACACTTTTGGAAGTAGTAAATTCTATAGATGACCGTAATACATAGCTTGACAGATACTGAACTTAAAAGTCAACTTCTTAAAAAATTAATTACAAGTTTTGAAGAAAATAAAGAAGTAAAAATAATCACACCCAAAATTCAGACTAATACTTATGATTTAACTACTATATTAAATAAGAATAAAAAATTAGAAACAAAAATATCATTAGAAGATCTATATAAAGAACTTAAGATTTTAAAACATGAAGTCAAAGAATTAAAACATCAAGCACAAATACATGATGTCAAAATAAAACATTTAGAAACTCAATTGATATCTAGTTCCTCTTCGGATGAACCAGATGATAAAATAAATGAGTTAAATGAAGATGAAGACATAAATCCACATCACATGTTTCTCTTTCTTTTACAGAAATTAACATCTAGAAGTATTTTAGTTAAAATTAAATTTTACAAATTTCACATGATTTTATAATAACATGGTATAGCTTTATTGATACAGAGGAGGCAGATTTTAAATTGTATAAATCTGAATTTTAATTCCACATAGATTTTGGTCAGAAACACATGAAAAACTGACTACCGCTAATAAATTCTTAAATTAGAATTCTGGTTAAAGTTGAAAGCAGAGTATTATTAAATAATGGATTAGGAAATTTAAAAACAATATTCTTACATTTCACCACAGATAAATTATTATGGTAATTTAGGGAACACCATTCATTAAACCTAATTTACACCTATTCGTTAAAAGAAGATTTGCATTAAATTATTAAATTCAAAGTAAAAGGAAGTAGAGCTAGGTTAGAATTTACTGAAAAACCTAGGCGAAAAAATTTAAATTTATTAAGAGCTCATTCTATTAGTTATACCAAAAAGACGACTAATTAAATAGTCCTTTGGACCAGTAGCCCGCACTTCTGGGTTTCCAGCCTATATATCAATACTGTTTACAAAAACAGTTAAATTGTAAACTCTCTAATAAAATCTAAAGACCAAGGACTAATATAGATTATGTGCAGATCACCCACATGCATTTTGGAATCGTAAACAACACATAGTAGATTTACCCTATGAAAAGGACTTTGATGAAAAGTCCGTTACTACTAAAGCCCTGTTAAAGGCTTTCTTCTCTTCTCCCTCCACAATCTGACTTAGTTCTGGGGATCCCAGGCTAAGGTTGCAGGAACCCTCAACAATTAATTATTAAAATCTAGAAGCCCGTGGTCTTGTGCAGCTTTTATGTTTTAATAAAAATGGCTAGATTTAGAACGAGGAGTCCCTAGATTATAATTAATTATAAACCCACTAAATACAGCCTTAAAATGGATAAGGGTATCCATTACCCAATTTTAAGGAAGATTTATTTTAAAACCAATTATATCAGGCAAATTTTTTAGTTAAATTTGATATGAAATCTGTTATTTGGCAGATCCAGATTTCATCCTAATATAGATTATAAAACAACATTTCTAAAACGGCATTCACAGTTCCTTTTGGTCAATATGAATGGAATGTAATGCCTTTTGGATTAAAGAATGCTCCTTCTGAATTCCAGAGGATCATGAATGATATATTTAATCCCCATAGTGAATTTTGTATAGTATACATTGATGATATTCTAGTTTTTAGTAGAACATTAGAAGAACATTTTAAACACTTAAAAACATTTTGCATGGTAATTGAAATGAATGGATTAGCACTAAGAAAACTAAAATGGACTTGTTTAAAACCAAAGTTATATTTTTGGGTCACTATATAGAACAGGGTATTATCCAGCCCATAGAACGTGCTATGGTCTTTGGGTCCAAGTTCCCTGATGAATTAACTAATAAAACCCATAAAACCCAAACTTCAACGTTTTCTTGGATTTTAAAACTATGTTATAGATTTTTATTATGTTATAGATTTTTATCCAAATCTAAATTGTATGATAAAACCATTGCATGACAGGCTTAAGAAAAATGCTGGCCCATGGACAGTCCAGCATACACAGTTAGTAAAAAAGATAAAGGCCTTAGTAAAGGAAATTCCATATCTTGACATCCCTAATCCAACAGCTTTTAAAATCGTTGAAACGGATGCTTCAGATAATGGTTATGGTGGTATATTAAAACAAGTAATTAATGGTAAAGAACGAATTATTCAATATACTTCTGGTCATTGGAACCAAACGCAATTAAATTATTCTACTATTAAAATGCATTTGCATTATGATTGGAGTGTAATAAATTATGATATTATCTTACAATCATAATGCAAATGGTTAGTATAACTACACATTGTAAATCTGCAATATATTTAGGCTATTCCAATAACCTATTTTCTTATGATTCAATTTTAATTTACTTAATTACTCAATTAGATTCATTAATTAACTAATTCAGAATTTATACAAAAATTGAGAATTGAGACTTAGGGCGTACTGATTGAAATTTGGGCGACGATTCCACGTTCCTCGCGAAGAGAGGAACATTTTGTCCCTTGGTGCCGCCGGGGCTCGCCGGCCCGCTGCCGTCCACGGTGGCCGGAAAAGTTGGAACCGCCTAAAATTGACCATTCTTCACGTCACCCCACTCAAATTTCATTGAGGAGTCCGTTTTTGATGTCGGTTGTGCGAGGTCGGCCCTCCATCTAGCTGAAATAGCCTCGACAGTAGCTTGGTGTCGCCATTAATGGTGGTTTTGCCATTTCCCATCAGATAGTCGATTTCTCGGAGGGGAAATGTTCGTGTGGATGAGAGGAGTCATTTGAGACCACTTCCAGCACTTGAAGTAGACGGAACTGACGAGTTTTCACCGGAAAACTCCATCGCACTGTGGCCAGCCTTCCAGTCGTGATCTCTCTCAATTCCAGCCCTTATCGCGCGAACCAAGACCATAGAGGTGTTCGTTTCAATGAGAGGTTCAAGATGGAGTGCTCGTGTGTCGAATTCCATGGCCGGTGGCCGGAGATCGCTGTGAACCAGCGGGAAGGGGGCTATCGCGCGCCTAGAAGAAGAAGAAGAAGAAGAGAGGAAGAAAAAAAAAAGAGACTAAGTCGGTTTCTCGATCATTCCGGTTCGATTCGAACCGATTTGGTCTGATTCAATGATTTGGTCAACATCATTCTCACTATCCTCCAACGAAGATAGTAATGATGAAGCTTTTGAATCTATTATAGTCAAAAGTAAAACTGATAAGGCAAAAGTAAAACTGGTGTTTATCATTGCACTTGATAATCTATTTTGACACATCCTTTCGTACTGATTGTAAGGTGCCTAACTGGTTTAAAAAATGGTGGGAAACTAGGGGAATTTCCAATGAAATTATCCCTCCTCAAATCCAGGCATTATATCAGTATTTTAAGGCCCATTATAAACCCAATCCTGCAGAAGCCCATATTCCTTCCCTTATGTACTATTGTATGGCCTTTATTGTATGGCCTTCTTCACGCCATGGGTATATCAATGGTATTTGGACACTCAGTATGCCGTAGGAACTTATCAAATTCCTACATTGGTAAAACGACACAAAATTAAATGGTGGGGATCGTTCAAAAACTCTACCACTGAACTTAAAATTGATCAATGGATCCGTAATAAATTGTCACAAGTTTCTCCATTAACCTATGCGACTACTCTTACTTTAAAGGATCAACCTACATTTGGCATCCAGAAAGCTCAGTGTCAAGCAAGGTTAGCTGCTGCTAAAACTCCAGATGAGTATAGAAGAATCTGCCAAGAGATGTGTCAACATCTTTCTTCAGGATCAGATTCTCCAGTAAAACCCTCATCAAAGTAAAAAGCGAGCAGACTGTTACAGTAAAAAATATCTAAATCAAAAAATATCTAAATCAAGCAAACAGAAGTGGGCTGATATGGCTTCCTCTTCGTCATCAACATCATTCTCACTATCCTCCAACGAAGATAGTAATGATGAAGCTTTTGAATCCATTATAGTCAAAAGCAAAGCTGATAAGGCAAAAGAAAAATTAAAGCAAAAAAATAAAGCAAAGAAAAAAAGAAAAGAAAAAGAAGGACACATCGTCCTCATCTGAGTAAAAGGCAAGTGAAACCTTATTTCACCATCATTCAACAGTAAAAGTTAAATCACTGTTTCTACAGCAAAAGCCAACGTATCATCCACAGTAAAGATTCGGTGGCAGACCAACTTCTCCACATAAGGTTCAACACTTGTTCAAGGATTCGGTGGCAACCAAGCACTTGTCATAAAATAGTAAAAGATAGATAGTAAGATTCTTTTCTATGTTAGTTTAAGAGCCTTCCTCTTGTGGAAGGCATTAAGCTTTGCATACCTTAATATTTTCTAAACTCTCTCATCCTTCTCTCCCAAGAGTTCTTGTGTAAGCATTCAACGTTCGAACTGGATTGTAAACTTTTACTTGTAAGTTTAAAATTGATTTCATATTTAAATAAAGTTATTTATTTAAATTTATAAATTGCCTACTTACGTAAGCCTGTTAAAGGCTTCTTCTCCTCTCCCTCCACACTCTGACTTAGTTTGGGGGGATCCCAGCTAAGGTTGCAGAACCCTCAAACCTTAATTAAATATTCATTTAAATTAAAATTGGTTGAGTTAATGATAAATATTATTTTGTATAAGTCATGCTCTTTGTGGTTGCACCTCTGTGATCTCCACCATCAGAAATATTTTCTTAATTGTCATAGAACATATACTGTTCCATTAACTTGTTCAGATTAAATGGATACTGGTTCATGCTTTAAACAATTACTTTCAAATTAAAATTCTTTTGGTTATGTATAAATCAGCTGGAAACACATAACCTCCTGGTTTTATCATGGCACTTGGTAAACAAGGGGAAACTTTTGTGCTACAACGTAACGTACCATATGAATTATATTCATGTTTTTGTAAATTTAAGAGAAAATAATATTTTGATTACAATATATAATATTAATTTAAATATTTTGAAATATTAATTGATTTATTGAAATATTAATTGATTTAAATAATAGATCTATTTTAGTTGATATATTCAATATTAATTTGGATAATATAAATCATTTCTTGTTTGAAATATAATTGATACTTAAATCGGTCGATCTTGGTTAGAAATTGGTAAATATTAATTGATTTAAATAATAGATCTATTTTAGTTGATATGTTTAATATTAATTTGGATAATATAAGTCATTTCTTGTTTGAAACTTAAATTGATACTTAAATCGGTCGATCTTGGTTGGGAATTGGTATCAGAGCCAAACGATTTAAGTATTGGTTACTATCACCCAATAAAGTATCGATTGTTTACTATATTAATGAAGCTTTAGCTTTGCCCACTGAGCCGATTCCATATGAACCCGTTGTAAGACCCATTTGTTGAGATTTGTTGGGCAGTGAAGGGTATAACCGGAGGGCATAATCTAAGATTCTTAATTATAGTTGATACAATGGATGCCTTTATTTGGTCGATCTTAAGTAATGTTAAGTCGGATGATTTCTGATTTCTTCAGAATAAAAAGAATGATAAAGTAGAAATGAATGTAGAGTTGTTGTCAAAAGACTATGTTCCATTCATAGATTGTTGAAGCATTATATTTAAATTGATTTATGGTATTCGGTTTATCAATTGTTGAAGCATTATATTTAAATTGATTTATGGTATTCGGTTTATCAATTATACCTAAATCTGGAGCTCTATTTACTATTTCCCCATGATGATTTATTGGATTTAATTCAAATTGTTTTACATCTTCTGATTCTGGTTCACTAAGTTCAGAATTAGAAGTTTTTTCTAAATTATTTATATTTCGTGATGCTTGAGGTGTGTCAGTGTCAAGAGCTACTGGTTGAGTAGTCGCTGAATACACTTCAAGTTTACTTAATTGATCTTTTAATATGTTGACAAATTCTTGTTTACTAGACTGTGAATTGTGATATGGTTTACAAACATGAGATTGAATTTTTTCTTTAATTAAGTTATACCAATCAAAGAATTTTATTTCATTTTGCCTATTTAGTCTATAATCTAAATATTCAGATTTTAATTCTTCAAAAGTATGAGTTTTTAGAATCTGCTTCATTTTAATTAAGTTTTTTATTTTAGATACTTCATTTAATAAATCTTTTTCAATATCTTTTTTAGTTAAAATATTGAGGTTTTTAGCAACTGAAGAAACATTTACTGTAGAGATCTTAAAATCATTTTTATCAGGAACAATTACTGTAGAAACTTGTATAGGGATCTTTAAAATCATTTTTATCAGGGGGAACCAATTTACTGTAGAAAATTCATCTTGGTTCGTTCAATATACGTTTATAGTCATCCTTAGAGAATTAATCAGATCTCTCGTGGTG
>NW_023591483.1:0-71236 GCF_014843425.1 Jatropha curcas | reverse complement strand
GAGAAGGATGGGGGAGAATTGGTTCAAAAATTAAATATGACTTAATTCAGAGAATTAAGGTGGGTCAAAAACAACAATTAATAAAGAAGCCGTATGGTGGTGTAATATAATAATTAAAACACGTCTAACCGTTTAGATGAAGATGTAAGATAACAAATAATAAAAACGTAAGTAAAAATAATTTTAAGATTAAAAAAAAACAACAAGATAAAGATAAAAAATAACTTTTTCTGAAAAATAGCAAATTTAGAAGAAAATAAGGGGGAAGAGAGAAACGAAGAAGTGAATGAGAACTTTAAGATAATACAATGAAAAAAAAAAAATATCGAATTTGGGACTTATCTAGATTCCAGTCTATTGGTTCTACTGTAGGGAATTAATCTATATGAAGAAAGTAGATTTTATCTTATATAATTATAGAAAAGAAAATATTTTTAACATTTCAGTTGGAAAAAAAAAAAGAAAAAAGCGAAATAATTCTTTAAAAAATTCAATTTTCAATTGGAGTTTGGGATATGTAGGATAAAATTATATATCAAGTCTAGACAAACGGTTAATGGATAATCTCGAGTTGTTGGAGGATAGTCATATACTTAAATAGGAAATTAGGGTTAAATAGGTTCCTAACTATTCCATTTAAACAACTTTCATTATATATAATAAAAAAAGAAAAACTGTAAACATTGAATACAGGACAAAAGGTGATAGTCATTTGTGGGAATGACTAGAATGAAGGATAGGTCGAAAAGGCAAATGTTTTATATGTGATGGGGAAGAAAGGCCTGTGTCCTTTCATTATGAATATATACCATTTTTTATAATTTAATAAAAAACAGTACAACATTTTATGTTCATGATGTTTAGTTTTGGCTGTTTTGCATGTACCAATTTATAGAATTAATTTTGCTGGGATTTGCATTATTAAGCATCTCGGCAGGTTTTAGTGCATGCTAATGTATCTCTTAATAATCTATACTCTTTTAATAAAACAACTTGGAAAAACTTGATTCTCTAGCTCTTCTTAAAATTGTTTGTCTTACTTAAGTTTTTTCTTTTAGAAAAACTTAACACTTTAACGTTAAAATCAAACAATAGACTTTTCAATATATACGAACTATGCAAAAAAATGTCAGTTAGACAAATCCGATTGAAGTATTCAAAATTGAAAATAACGAATTATATACAAGAAAAAATTTTTGAGATAAAGATACCATAAAGCTCGACTAATTTTCGATTTTTAAGATCAATTCATTAACTTGAAGCAGTCGAATATAAAGCGCTCTCTATGCAGTTGGACAAAATTTCAATTTAATTTAAACTTAAATAATAAATTGCAGTGAATTGGATTAATCCTAACGAAACATAATAGTTAAATAAATTTTTTCATAGGATGAGTTTATATTATAGTTGTCATTTAAATAAGTGATTAAAACATGCGATATAAGCAAAGTATATTAATTTTTACATTACATGATATAAATAGATCCATTTTAAATTTTCTTCATTTAAACTTATTTACCACACATATATTCATTTCTTCTTTTCTCAAGCTATGTTTCCTACAAAGAATCCATAAGGCTGATAATCAACTCAAGAAGGCAACAGGATGGGCTTTTAGCGTATAATGACTGATTCATTAAGAATATACAATTAATAATATATATAATAAATTAAGATAATTTAAAAGAATATTTGATATAGATAAGTGTAAAATATTAGATGACATTTATGAAGACGAAGTAAGTAGTGAAAGTAGTATGCTCTAACAGAAAAGATGGTTATTAGAGAGTGAGAGTATGATGCTGTGAGCAAGAAATTGTCAGTCCAGAAGACTCATAATATAATAGACGCGAAAATGCACTTAGTTTATTCTATGTATTTTAAAAACTTCAACTTGAAATCCATATGTAGGTAAAACATAGGCACAAGAAATTAGGTCTTGCTAAAGTTGCTGACACTCCATATTAAGCTCAATAAGAGCACACACTCGAGCTATGAATAGAAGTGAGAACGGATATTTTAGGATGTGCTCTATACTGATCCTTAATAGTGAAGGTATACAGTGATTATTTAATGGAAGTTTAAGACAGATAACAGATGTGAAAATTAATATTTCACTAGGATATTTTCACTACGGGATAACGGATAAGAATGGGTAACTACCAATTTGTACTCCGCTATAATAGACAAATGCACGCCTCATTTCTACTGAAGTCACCTACTTTCAAATAGGAAGATATTCTATTTGGAAAAGAATGGAATCTCACTTGTTTACTAAAGAATCTGAGTCATTTTGGCTTATATACAGTTTAATAAAGTATTACAATTGGTTATAAAAACAAATGATGACACACAACTTAGACAGTAAAATTTTAATAAAAATCTAATTACCTTCTAATATGTTAATTTTTATTTTTTTCTCTTACGAAGGTGGCTCTTATAAATAATTTATTCTTGATTTTATGATAAGATTTACAGGTATAAAATCAGTTAGGCGTAGTAATGTGGCCAGAAGAAACTAGTTGGCTGAAGGCAAGCAGATGGGCAATCTTAACAGTTAATAATTATATTAATTAATATAATAACACCCCAAAGGGAAATACAATAAGTGATTCTCTAATTCTCCTAATAAAAAGATGAAAGGTGGGATTCGATAAGAGCACAATGTAAACTAATAAAATATTAGGAAAACATTGTTTAATAATAAATATAAAAAGTATTGGTTCTAAATAATAACACAACTTTAATATTTGATTGTTACTTTTTCTTTTCATTAAAATCACTTAGGTTTATGAATTAACTATTTTATATTAATGTTAATATTTTTTAGTAGCTATTTAGCTGTATATAGTAAACTGTTTAAATGTTTTGTCCGATAAAATTATCAAAATTAATAATTATCATGGGCTAACATTTGGTAAACCATTACTTATACTTAAAAATAATCAAACGCTATGTGTACCCGAACTCATTAAGAATAAACTAGTCAAAATGCTAAAAATATTTAACAAATAATTGCTGAAGAGGCAGCTTTTTTGATTATAGTTGGGTAAGCGTTTTATAAAAATATCGTAATGTGAAAATAATCAAAGACATTTCTAGACTATTGGTATATTATATTATTGATTTTATGAGTGTTACTCATCTTATTTTGATATATGTGAATAAATTTTTTCCATAAAATATAATAAAAAAAATATAAGGGTAAGGGGACGAAAGTTATGGAGGTAGAAGAAAAGGATGCAGTTACATTTTTAGTTGGGCAGCAAGCAAGAAGGCACGACCATCAAATAATATGGATGTGTGCATGTAAACAAGGATTAAAGGTGGTCATAAATTGTCTCCTCATCCCATAATTCAATCAAAGAATCCAACAAGTTTGCGGTCAGGTGTGATGTTTCTATATTGTAATATAATATTTCAGATGGAATCTGACTTGTCATAAAGGGATCTTGATAATTAAATTGTCAGCAAATTAATAATAAGCAAATTGGTAAGATACGATAACACTTCTTTTATATATACAAAACGCGTACATCCCACATTGTTGGACGTCGAAAATAAGGAATTTTACACTAAATAATTTCAATCAGTAAGTAAAAAATAATAGAATTTCGAAGTAATCCACCTATTATTGATTTCAATATGCTTAAAGCAGGAGAAAATATTTGTTTGATAACAATTAACCCTCGTCTTTTGTTTGGTTACTCTTTTTTTACCCATTTTGGACGATTTGTTGGTTTCCAATCTGACGGAACATGATAGGGAGCAAGATTGGAAAGTTCCATATACTTTATAAAAGGATGATGGAGAAATAGAGTTAGTGTTAAAGTTTCTGAAATGAGAAACTTTAGACTTTTTTTTTTTTTTTTAGTTTATTTGATTTGAATCACGAATAATGAAATATATTTACTCGTCTTTGGATCAAGAAAATGAGATGAGATTAAAATTGTGTAACTACCTAAATTTTGCAATGGAAATTGAGTGATAAATTAATTTTTATTGTGTTAGATCAGTGAGGAGCCGATCTCAAGATTTCAACAAGAAGGAACTTGCTGCGGGCAAGGCTTTTAGCGAGGAGTTGTTATAACTTTTGGCATTTCTTGGTAGTCTATACGATATGGACTGGTGTTTTAGTGGGATCGGTAATATCTTTTGAATCTTGGGATGGTGAAGGTGAGTCACGTTGTTGTACGGCATGGCCAGGTTTTAAAACCCGTCAGTTTCAGTTCTAAAAAATTTTTGGAAATCGGTAATCGAAATCGAAACATTTTGGTTTCAGATTCCGGTTTGGTAACCGAACGGTTTCGGTCGCGATTCCAGTCTTTAACGTTCCAGAAACGGACGGTTCTGGTTGGTTCTTCGATCGATTTTTTCAGTGAACTGATAATTTTAAATTTTAAATTTTGAAGACCGTTTTTACACAATTTTAAAAATTTTGTGAAACTTAATTTCTAAAAAAAATACACTTAAAATAAAAAATGCTTCAATTTAAATTTAGTTTTTTTTGAAAAAGACTGAATTATTATTTTTTTTTTTAACAAAAAAGTCTTTATTAATTTATTTTTTGTTTAAAAAAGTTGGAACATAATTTAAAAAAAAAAAGGCTCTGAATTATTTTTTTTTTAAATAAGTTCCTAAGTATCCTCTTTGGGTTTAGAAGAATCAAAGCCTACATAGTTCTTAACTTTACTGTACTGAATTTACCCCTTTTACTTTATTCGCTATTTCCACACCGGTTGATGTTTCCAGTGAGGATCATTCGCTAAAGTCAAATTTAAATCTTCATTTCTGTTTTAAATTTCCTTGTGCTCGTAGTTCGGTCCTGCTCCAATCAACCACGATGATTGTTTATAAGTTGATCGGGTGTCATACGAAGATCGTTTTCATCAAGAAATGTTCTCCTTGAATAAAAGCTTGTTCAAATATCGCAACAGTGGAGACCGAAGATGCTTAAACTTGTTTTGCAATGAAATACAAAGTGATTAAAATGTTTGGCGATGAACGACCACCATCAAATTGAATTATTATCTGCATAATCATACCAAATCAAAGAAATGGTTAGATAACACCATATCAATTCAAAAAAAAAACTATGGTTCCTCGTTTTTTGTCTTGTAGTGAAAACGCGTTTAGCAACAGCCAACACTACTTTGTAACTGCTTATCAGTTGAAAGTTGTTGAATGTTGAGTGAGAGGAATTAGAAGTAGATGAACTAGAAATTGAACAAATTCACTATAATACCATTCCTATAATATTTGTAGCTAATTTTTCAATGAATATTATTTTATATTACACTATCTTCTATATCAAGATTTAATAATTCATAATAGAATAGCCAAAATTTTCACATAAACTTCAAATTTTACATCTTGAATCAATACAATACAAAGGATAAAGGGTGGTATATTTTTTAAATGATACCGATTTTTTTCATTAAAAAAAATACAAATTTTTAATAATAAAATCATTTTCAATTCTTGGAGTGCACTAAAATATAAACACACATAGGTAAAATAAATGAGATTATGGGATAATATAACCCAATAAATTTATAGGGTGCATATTAAAAATTTTTAAATATCTAAAATTTTTGCACAAATATCCCATTTTTGTGATATAATTAATTTCCTCAATATTTAAGTAAAAAAAAATGCACAATAATTTTTTATACGAAAGAAGACCGTTAATAAATTTATATGTTTGAATTCAAGAGTTGGACAGTCCCTTGGAAAATGTTTTCGTCTTTTAGTTATTTTCCATACAAATATTTTAGTCCAACTTTTCATCACTAGGGGATGTCTCCAAAATATGGAAATAGCTTTTCTAAAATTGAAGAAATAGTAAGACTTCAGAATTTTTAAAACATGCTTTGTACACATTTTATAAATATTAAAAGCATGGGCAAAGCAGCATCTTAAGTATGAAAAAATTTTCCAACCAATAGTTGAGGTAACAAATATTTTAAGTTCAATAATTGATTTATAGTTGTTACAGAAGCAGTTACAAATGAAATTGAAATAAAACTTTTGTTTTTGTTAACTATATTTCATACAAAATTAAACAAGTTTTCCTATAAATATTTATTGCAGTTGTTCATCATCAAAGCACGAAATGCAATAATTCTTTTTTTGAATTTTTCAATCATTATAAATCCAATAAATGTAAGGCTATATAAAGAATGCATTGCCAATGATCAACTCCCAATTTCAACAAATATGAAACACGAATTTCATTTCAGAAAATGAAAGCTCTAACTCTGTTTATTCCTTTTTAAATATAAGAAATTAATCAATCTCCGGTTTTATACAGTATTTCTTGGCACTCTTTTAGCACGAAGGATTTAAAAGCTTTTTGACGGAATGTTGATTAAAAACCTACTTTTCAACAGAAACTAAAAGTAAATGTCCTAAGAAATCATTTGTGGTTAATGATCTCCTTTTTGTTTTTTTTTTTTCAGAATATTGAAATAAAGAAATATTAGAAGATGCGTAGCTGAAAAATTTTTTGATTTGAGACTGATAACTCCTATTTTAATTGATGTTTTTGTCTCCAAATAACTTCCAAAATGTTACTATGCCCGGCCCGATTCTGTTTTAAATTTATAAAGATTTTCCAACAATAATTTGCAAAACATCAGATCAAACATTTTTTGTACACCTTTGGAATGTTTTTTTGTGGAAATGAACGGCGCATGATGTCGAATCTTTGTTTCTGCTTTTCAAGGAAAGTTTGTGTAACCTTGCTCGTTGACGTGGCTTGCTCGTTCGCTGCTTGTGTGGTAATGTACTCATTGATTGGGAAATTGCAGATTCTTGAATGTAAGATTTCATAGTTGTATTTGCATGAGTCGTGCAAATGTAAATGCGTTGGGAGTGAATGAAGATATAGTTGTAGGGATAGCTGAATAATTCGTTTTTCCAATCTATTTTCCTGCCCTTAGCAGAAATTTGAGTTTCCATCCATTGTTGAAATAATCTTTAAATATAAGCCTAGATCTATTGTTCATAGAATATTGTTTATGATAGAATAAGACAATATCGGAAGCTTACTTAATCCATAACAGAAGAGTCTATGTTATGGGTTACCTCGTGCGGATTCATTTTCACCAGTAACAGAGATCTAATGTTTCTGTCCTTTGGCTTTTATCGTATGTTTTTCCAATAGGTCAGCAGATACATTTAATTAGCTCGGGAGTTTATTTTTGAGCTTCTCTCAACAAGCTATCAATCTGTATGTATTTATGAGCAGTCTCACATGACTCCTATTTGTTTCTTTCTGTGTTACATAAGCTGTCCGAGTTCCTTTACTTTTATAAGTAGGGGAACGGTGTTAAAGATACTACTGGCTCCAATCATTAACAGCCCAATATCAAGTCATACTTGGGCCATGCCTTACATTAGAACCAGGCTCCTTTAAAATACATGGGCCACATACAGATTTATTTACGATAATCTAACAATTCCCCACTTGGCCATGTGCATTCTCTTAAGTCTATAATGTTTACCTAATTTGAACTAAGATGATCATATATGGCGGTCAAAGTCAATAAGGCATGATTTTCTTCGCCATATTAAGACCCTTCAATTCATAAAACGTTTAAATGGAGAAACATTCAAGACGAAGAAAACAATACATTTGCAAATCGAAATGTTTATTGTTCCTTGCATCACTTAAACCATTATTAGTATACAACTATAATGGGACAACATATTAAAATAAGCAAAACACATCTTAATTGGAATTCCGAAAGTGATCACAGATAATATATAAAACACGCTATAGTGTAATTAATAGTAATAGTAATGATTATATAATATAATCAAGTTTAAACATATGCTAAAGGACTTATTTATAATGCCATTCCTATCATCATGGCTATGAAGATTTTGGGCGGTAGCCTTTAGTTAGCGGAGTCGCTATTGGTGACAGTCGCGACGGCAGGAAGCGAGTCTAGAAGAGCCGGGATAGAGCGGAGCTCGCTGGCTAGCTTCTAGAATGGGAGGCTTAGCTAGGGTAGTAAGATGATGCGGGACCATCAAGGAATGAATCGAACATATATAAAAGGGGGAAACTAATCATTAGGAAGCGCTTTTGGTGGAGTGGATGGAGAGTTTTGGAAAGAACTTAGGGTTAAGCGTGCTCGCTTAACAGAATCTCATGGATGGGTGACCTCCTGGGAGTTTCTACATTCACTCTGCGGGGACAAAACCGTGCAGGTATTGCCATCTTTGTATGGGTGATGTGGATTGATCCAAAGCGGAAAAGTTCCTTCTGTGATTAGAGTGGAGTGACAGGTTGGTACAGAGCTGGACCGCCCTCCAAGTAAATGTTATGGTTGAGGACAACACGCGGGAAGTGGTGGCCTGTGATCCCGACTGGCAAAGCGGAATCCTAAGAGGGCGAGGTAGAGCGACAGCTACCTGGCTAGCTTCTAGGGATGGCAGGCATAGCTAGGGTGAGTCTGGTGTTAGAGGCGCCTTTTCGTGGGTGGCTGGAGAGTTTTGGAACTCCAGGGTTATACTGCTCGATTAACAGAAATTAAGGGATGGGTGACTTAGCGTGAGAAGTTTCCCACACTTTGGTTGTTTTGCACTTCTGTTCTTTTCACAGATAGGGTACTTTAAATCCAGGTGCTTGCACCCTTTAGAGTACCTATCATTCTTAGAGAAGAAAGAGCAACGCGAAATTATGATAGTAAATTCTCATGGTTAGCTATCTGTCGAACATGGCCTAGAACTTGGAAGACATGGTTCCGCAAGTCAAATGCAATGAAAGTGCTCCAAGCATAGCACAGATTAGTCCTCTATAGTGGAGGAGTAGCAACGACAGACTGGCTTCTACTTTTTTCATGAAATATGCCATCCAGCAGAAGAACAAGTAGCCAAATGTATACTTTCTCGTCTAACACAACCGGCATAGTTGCTGAATCCCGAGTATCCACCACTTCTAGACTGGCTTAGGACTTTTATAAGTTGAGGTATAAATGATCCTTAGGGGCTTGTAAATACTGAGTAATTCTTTGCAGCTTTTCCAATGTGTCCATCCCAGGGATTACTGTTGGATATGCCCCTCACATTCTACAGCGAAGATAATATCGGTCAAGTACATGTTGAACATACATTAAAGCTCCCAACCCTGATGCTGATATGAACATAGACTCATCTCTTTACGTTCCAAATCAATTTTTAGGATATTGCTTCGCTGAATCTAGTTCCTTTCTGAATTGGAACTATTCTCCGGAGCATTTTTTCCATTCTGAATCTACTCTAATCCTTTATCAAGGTAAGACCTTTGAGACAATCCTAACAGTCGTTGTGATTCATCACGGAATACTTATCTATTCAATACAAAGGCTGCATCTCATATCTTTCATTTCCAAGTTTCTTTTAGAGAAGAAACCCTTAACATCATGCAACACCCGACATCATTCACAGATAGAAAGATGTTCATAACATATAGGACTAAAACCTAATAAGCTTCTCCACTGACCAGCGTGAGCGCATCCGGCGGCATGTTTCATATAAATACACTGATCAATCGTTGTTTTTTATTAAACCATAATTGAAGTTGGACTATTGAAGCTTAAGAAGCACCATTTGACGAGAAGCTTGGCTTCAGTCCATATATTGACTATCTTTAACTTAACACACCAATTTTCCGTTCTTGTGACGAAAACCGCTCTGGTTGGGTCCATATATAGCTTCTCTCTAATCCGCATTGAAGAAGAGGTTGTGTTTTACAGACAATTTGGTGAAAGCTGTGGATATGAATGAGCGACCAAGCAAAATAATTTCTTAAAGGAGCTTTTGAAACTGGAGAATAGGTCTCTTTATAATCAATTGCATCCTTCTGAGTGTATTTAGCAACAATGAGTCTGGCATATATTCTTCGAATGTGTGCCTTAGAGTCCCGGTTATGGTCTGTAAAAAGCCCATTTTACAACACTGCTGTTTGTGAACCCATCGAGGGCCAAAAAAATAACTCGCCCCGAACTAAATCCCGAGAGCTTGATTAACATCTATGTGATGTGGCTTTCTGTGCCTTCATTGGCATTAAGAGCCACTGTTTTAAGGAAATTATAGAATGCTCATGGCTTTTGCTGGAAAAAGAGCTGGATCTATCAAGGTGCTCAAGTGAGTTTAACCACGATGATTCACTATGGAAATAGCTTTGCCGTTCTTTGCCATTTGGTGACTCGCGTAATGGCTATTTTCTGTGAACCATTGATCATTACTCGAATTGTCGATTATGCTGGTTAATCTTTATAAGTGGATATTTTTGTTGGGATTGGAATATTGTTTTATTGTCTTCAAGCATGTTGTTGTGACGATCGTGGACTAGCAAACAGAGTGAACAAACAGCAAAGGAAGAGACATTAGGAAAATCCATGCTGATTGGATTTCAATCTGAATCTGCTGTGGGCACATTCACCTTACATGGTATGCACTGTTCCCATTAATTTGGTCCATTTTATAGAACCCGAGCAATTAACAGGACTCAACAATTCTGTATTTATGTTTGGCATAAATATATACCGTTTGACTTTTCGACGGATATCTATGATGAAATGCTAACCGTCTAGCCATGAGCTTTCTTTTCATGTGGGATTATTATCCTTACTTTCACTGGGACCGAAACATAAGAGCATCAGATAGTTGCTTCCGTCACGAGTTTAGTAAGTGGTGCTTGAGAATGCACTTACTCGGGAAGCTAAGTTAAGTAATAGTGCAGGCTGTCTTAATGCATGCATCCATAATGATTAAAGGTACAGTACAATTATTTAGCATATCTAAATTTTCATACAGTACGATTCTTTTTCAGCTATCAAAACACATTTGTTGAGGTGTGGTCAAGCATGTGTATGCTCATAGAAATGCATGGAAGTTTCAAAAAATGTTGCGAAATGGAGCTGGACAGGTTGGCATAGTTTCATAAAATTTACCATAAGATATGCACCAACAAGTTATGAAGATCGTCGACCGACTGGTTAAAGGCTTTTCTGATTTAACTAGCGTTTGCCTACCCATTAATGGAATATCGTCAAGGATATCGCACTGATGTAATTCTTTTCATGCAGGTAAATATACTAACTGTACTGTGAGAATTCATTCGATAGGTAATAAAATATTTTTTACACAAAGAGGGAAATCAATAAGGGCACATATAATCAGGGTGGTGTGTAGAGTGGTCAAGCAATTTACTGGCTTCTTTGTGGGTGGAGTTCTATTTAGTGTGTGCTTAGTTTGCTTGCGTTTGAATGCAGATCTGATACACGAACATTCGTATGTCAGTGAAGTCGCGAATTGAGGTAAGATTTCAAGCTACCTTTGCATAACTCGAAAGATGCTTCTTTGGATATGTGACCTAACCTTTATGCACAAGAAAGCAGAACATTCATTTATAGTTGCATAATTTATTCTATATTGTTTCACATTTAAACAGGATACATAAATTCAACATCAAGATTAAACATACAAACCATAATCGAAGTACCAGAAACATAAATAGCGTACTTAGTTGTATATATGAAAAAACATCCTCATTAAAATCTAAAACTGAAACCAAACTTATCAACCTCCTACAAAAACTTAGAATTTCTAGATTCCATGAACTAGAGAACTTTTCAAGATCTAAGAATAACAACTAGTGTCCAGATCCAATCTATAAGTCAATTCCTTTATTCGTGCTTTTCATTCTATTTCATGAATAGAGGAACTTTTCAGTTTCGTTATGGGTTGGATCGATAAGAGAATCCTGTTAATATGAAGACACAAGAGGTAGTTGCACCAGAATCTAACCAAAACCAGGTTTATTAGGACATTTAAAGTAAGATTTGATTCAAGAACATACTTGAACATAAAAAGTAATTATTTTCTTTTCAAACCAAATTCTTCCTTTTAAGACAATCCTTCTTGAAGTGACCATTTCTTCCTAAGAAGTGCACTGTCGAATTCTTACGGAATTTGGCCCTCATTTAACCTTATTGGGGCAAGCTGTCTTTTTCTTTGCCTATTCTTCTGATTGTTTTACTGGAGCTGGCTAGCTTGCATTGATGAAATTGTGAGATGAGACGGAGTGTTCGCTTCAATTTCTTTAATTATTCCTGTCTCTTGTATAACGGTCCTTGATTTCCTGAATGTTTCATTTTTCCTTAAGGGTGTGTAATTCACTTAGAACTGACGCAAACTCATAGAGGAAGTGAGTTTATATAATAAATTGAGACTAAAAAGGATTCCTCAATCCATTTTCCCATTGGATCACTCACATTGAGTATGAACTGGATTGTGACCAAAATCAAACTTCTTGGTCGTCAGCTCACTCATCAGGATCCTACGATGGGATCTTTGTCAAGTATGTTAATTGGGAGTATTTCTTAATATTCAGCATGTACTCTCTTGCATTTCCTGTTTCTGGGCATTGAATGGCTTAACATTGTTTCAGGAACCATCGTGTCATCCTCCTTTAAGTTCAAGCTTAGCCTGCTCGGGGTTGGTCCCAAGCTCGAAATAATGATGACTGTCAGCTTAGTGCGTGGTGGCTCTATAATGGGGGCTGCTGGTTTTCAGAAAAACCTAATGGCAGATCCAAGTACGCAGTAACTCGCTAACTGATAATGGATATTGTTCGGACAATTGAGCAGTAGTCAATCATTGAACTTAATTCAACCCAAGTGCCCATGCAACATGTTAAGGACTGCAACAAACATATATCAATACGTTATATGCTTTGAGTAAAGACATAAACTGGATTCAAGATAGATAACAACGTTTAATTTATGCATCTAGATCACTTTGGTAAATATTTTAAATGCTAGCTTTAATCAATGTAATGTGCCAAGAAGAAAAATACTTTAATAGACTTTCATTGTGGAGCAATTGCGAGCCTTTATGCAAATCAGAGAGAAGCAACGCGTCTACTTAAGGCATCCCCGTGCTTGTCTCTAGAATCATACACGCCCGTGCTCCTTTCTGGAATCTCAAGTTACTTTTTTTTTTTATTCCATTCAACTATTGAATATGCTCCATACAAAATATGAATGTTATCTTTGGATATACATTCATATTAATTAGTACAATGATAAGCTCTCTTTAGTGCCATTGATTATAATATATGGTCTAAAACTTTTGGGTAAACTACAAATTATTAATCAATGTACTCAATTGTTCAGTTTTAAATTTTCATGTCATTTGAACGACAATACAAAAATATGAAACATTGAGATATTGCATAAATAGTGTTAAAAATAATCCACAAACAGCAGGCCAACTGTTATGTGACTAACAAAGTTTCCATTCCATTAAACATTGAATATATGCCAAAACTTTTATGAGAAATTGAATTAAGATCTAAACTTTAACGACATAACAATAGATATGTCAAATTCTCTATAATAACAGCATAATAATTTATAGAGAATAAGAAACAAACAGTTATTCAAGTTTCTATAATTTTTGGCTTCGTTTATACCAGAAAATCAACTTTCACAAACGAAGTTTTCATTATTAGCCAAACAAAACACTATACAAATCTAGAACAGGTTTATGATGGTCTGATACATGTTGAATAATCTTAAATATAGCTAGATCTATGTTGCATAGAATTTGTTTGATAGAATAGGACAGTAATCCGGAAGCGGTACTTGATCATTAACAGCAATCTAATGTTATGGTTACCTCGTTGCTGCAAATTCATTCTTAGCGTTACGCCGATCTATTGTTTTTTCTCTTATAGTTTTATTCTTCAAAGTGGTACAGCAGAATAATGCAACAGTTACGGGAGTTTTCTTTTCTGGAAATCTCTCAAACAAAGCTCACGTTGTGTTTGAGGCAGCCGTCACAGCTCTCTATATTTGTTTTCTTTCTGTGTTGTCGATAATCTTTTATTTTATAAGGTAGAGAATAGGTATAAAACCCTAATTGGCTCTTATCTATTAAGCCATAACATTCATCATGTGGCCCTTAATTAGAACCAGCCCATTAATCCACATGGGCCATATACAGATTATTAAATAATTTTAAACACCAATTGGCATTGTATAATGAACATAATTATATTTGGAAAATTTGAATAAAAAAATAGGAGAGAATAATTAGAGGATTGGATATTGAATAAATTAATTCACACTATGAATTGTGATGAAAATTAGAGATATTGTACGTAGAGAAGAATAGATATATGATAGAGTGTAGTAGTGTTAGAGAGAGTAAATGATTTTTCTTTGTGTGTGAGAAAATGTAAATAGAATGGGAATGAGGTTATTTATAATAAATCTTATAATAAATCTAAAAAATCATTTTTCCACAAATACCCTTGAAACTAGCAGTTATGTAGCCGTTAATAGTTGTTGGGAGGGGTAATTAAGAGATTTCACAATAAAATAAAAAAAAAGGGCTGCTGACAGTTTGTAACGGCTAGAACCGCCGTTTCGAACCGACGGTTCTAATCGACCGAAAAATTGGTGGTTCCATCCTGTTCTGATCGGTTTTTGGAATCGTCGGTTTGCGGTTCCCAATATATTAGAACTGGAACCGAACTGTATACTTTCGATTTCGGTTCCAGTTCGGACCGGTTTTGGTTCCCACCGGTTCCAGCTTCGGTTCCGGTTTCGACCGGTTCCGATTCTAGGAACCGTAATATGGCCATGCTTACGTGGGTGAACTCGTCCAGTCATTGTTTAGATATAAAACAAAGATATGACACGAGAGAGGATAATTTTGTCTAATTATAATTCTTGCTCTTGCATTAACACTATTCCACAGCTGAATGCCTATATTGGCTTGTCTCCGAACCCAACTAACACCAATATTGGGTCTGGATCTTAAAAATGTTCTTACAATCTATTAAAAAAATATTTTACTCCATCTTACTAAATTGACTAAATATTTTTTTTTATGATTGAAAAATGTGAAAATCATTATTTTAAAAGTTATACTAAAAATACATAACATTAATATTTTGTACATAAAAGATAAAAACTCTAAAATTATTGTTACTAGTATGGAGAGTGGCATAATGTGTGAACTTTGCAAGTTAAGAGATATAATAAGTGTTCCGTAAATTTTAATATATCATACAATTAAAGTTATAAAATTCAGGGGTGAATATATGTATTTAGCTAATTTTTAAAAAATTCAAGAAGTCCTTTGTAATCATGTTCACTAAAAAAAAAAGGTTGTAGATCCATTGGGCCTGCATCTATCAAAAGTGCTTTAGGATAAGAGGACAATAGGGTCAGCGGTTATTTGGTCTGAAAGAAGGGGATAAGAATAAGAAAAGCTTAGGAGTGGAAAAGTAAATATAAGAGAGATATGAGAGAAATATAAGAAATTAGGGGGTTTGATAAAAGAAAAGGGGATACAAGGTAATTTGAATGCACAAGACAAGTTGATTTATTTATGTCGATTCACGTGTCATTTACAGTGAAATTACTCCTTATTTATAGAAATTCTAGGAGTACACGCCAAACAAGAAATATTCTAGAAAATGTACAGTAATGTCGGTCTATACAAAGTCTAAAGTACTCTATATGTGTACAATATTTACATAATTAGGTCTCAAGCCCAAATAACCACCTAAGATATATTTTCTTCTTCTTTTCTTCTCTAGGCTGTTGACCTCGACCTGCATACTTAGGGTTACTAATGGGTCGGTGTCAACAATGCCCTTTATGCATGGGTCTTTATTGAATAGTCATTCGAGGACCCGTGTGCATTTTAGGAGTCGGCCTTTTACTGCGGTTGCTGTGCATTGCGCCTGAGGATTCGGTCTCCGTTTGACTGTAGGCTTTTGGATAAATGAAGAGTCATCATGTGTTTTTGTCATTAATGCTCTTGACCTTTGCTTTTTCAACCCCTCATCTTCATTGGACAGGTTATAAAAGGAAAAAGGGCCTCTATACTCTTTCATCATCATCTTTCCTTTTCCTTTCCTCTTTCAACCATTCATAATGTTACAAAAAGCCAACTGATTAAGCCTTTCAAGCAACTTTACTTACCCCAAGAATCTTCAAACTCAAAACTGTCCAAATAATCTCTTCTTCATTTGATCAAGTGATCCACGTTGATCCGATTCTTATTTTTCAGTCAGTTAAACCTTTAATATTTTGACCACTTTATGTGAAAGAAAGGTTATCTTAGAATCTTCGATCTAACACACCTCCTCCTTCCACACCTTCTAGCTTAGAAGGGTCCATTAGTTGGATAGTTTCTTGTTCTTAATTTTGGGACTTGTATAAAATTGTCCATCCTAGTGAATTTTTCGGCCGGTCAGAACTTGGTTTATTAAAATCTCTCTTTCCAAACCTAAAATATATATATCTCTATTCATTCTCTATGTTGGGTTTGGGTAATACTTAGCTCAACAACCAATTCTCCGAGGAGACCGAGGGCTTCTTGGTGACTAATAAGACCATAGTCGTTGAAGGTCTGAAGATAGCTCACTTTAGTATAGGGATTAATCATTCCTAGAATAGGATTTTAATTGTAGATTGGTGCTCATGACGAGATCCTTGATCTAATTATAGTCTGAATTACCCATAAGGATTCTAATAATAAGTCATGCCAAGGCCTAGCGATTTAGTCGACCGTTTTCTATATTAATTATTTGATTAACTTGTTAATCGATTTGGCATGTTTATAGGCTTGTGCATAATATGGAGTTAATGAAATCATGCATACATTTTATTCCTTAGTTAATTCCTGTATTTCTCCACCTATGAAGATCCTTCCTTGATCGGTTGTAATAGTTTTTGTCAGTTCGTGCCTATGAAAAATTTTTTCTTTAAAGGACTTAATGACTGCTTATTAGTTTAAGGCCTTTAGTAGGATTGCTTCTACCCATTTGTTGAAGTAATTAGTGGCCACTAATATGAATGAGTGTTGCTTTGATGATGAGGATAGATTTTCCTAATGACGTCTATTAAATCCTCTAAATGGCTAAGGTTTGACGATCGATCGCAATTCTATGGCTAGAGCATTTTGATTTGTTATGTGCCTTTGGCATGAATCACATCCCTTGGCATATCTATGGAAATTCTCTTCCATTTTTTGCCACCAAAATACATATTTGACCAATAATTTTGTCATCATTTTTCTTGACTGGTGTCCTCCTGCTACCCCTTCATGTACTTCAATCATTATTAACATTATGTTTTTAGGACAACGCATAACAATAATCCACCGTCAAAGTGCCTTTTATATAAATGTTCGTCCCTTTGCCAATAATGGTAGGCGATCTCCTAATTTTCTCATTAGCATCGGCCAAAGTTCTATAGGTAGCTTATGATCGTTTGTCTCCAGTCCTTACTAAAATGAAGAACAAAACACTAGTCCTAGCCTTGAAAGTCTAGATTTTCCTTCGAGATTAATATCGAGTCTGGTCCATACTCAACGGAAATTCCACAAAACTCTAATAAATATCTAGAAGCATGTTGGGCTAGCTCTTTAGTTGCCGAATTAGAGGACTGTTTAATGAGTTCCACTGAGTAGCAATGGAACTCTCCTAGGAGATGCTTGCCATGTTTAAATATGATAGAAGGGACTTAGATTCATAATTGTACTCTCCTTCTAGTTGTTTAATCAGCATCAATGAATCTCCTCGAACGTATACTTTCCATGCTCCCACCTTTGCTAACACTTCTAGTCCAATTATTAATGCCTCATATTCAGCCTAGTTATTGGTGCATGAGAATCTTAGAGTAAATGGCATTCCTTATCATCACCCCTATAGGTGATATTAGGATAATCCCAGTACCGACTAAACCTTTGGTCTTTGCGCCATCAAACCACAATTTCCATGGCTTGTTGATTATGCAGTTGATTTAACTCGAATGAATGTTGATCGTCGAGTGATTTGCTAGAAAATCGGTCAAAGTTTGTCCATTTATATAATTTTTTAGAACATGATTGAGAGTAAATTCTGATAAGGCCATGGCCCTTTTTTCTATTATGTTTTTCAAAAATGGTCTAATTAAGATGTACTTTAAAGCGTCTATTTTTATGTAACATTAATATTTACAGGCACCATATAGTAGCATAACTTTATTATAGAGTAGTATAAACATGAGTGCAACTTCTCAATGGTCGTGTATCTAGTTTCGGCCAATAATAGTCCCCTGAATAGGTAATATATTGCTTCTTCATATCCATTTTGCTTTTGAGCAAACATACCAGCATACTTCTTATAGTTTCCTGTCCCGCTGCTATGTACAAAATCAGCGCTCTCTTGGCTGAGGTGGACACATGACTGGAGGCTTAGTCAAGTAATTCTTTATCTCGTCGAATACCTGTTATGTTCAATTGTCTTAAAAAATTCTCACTCGTTTTTTATCCTTAACAATTGGTCCTACGGTCTTAATTGTTTAGTTGTATTTGCTATGAATTTTCTTAGGAAATTGATCTGGCTAAGCAACCGTTGGAGATTCTTCTTGGTTTTTAGTTTAGGAGAATTGATGATAGCATTGGCCTTGTGCAGATCTACCTTCACCCCCTGCTGGTGTACCAAAAAGCAAAGAAAGCTACCAACCAAAACCCTAAAAGCACAATTAAGTGGGTTCACTTTCAGGTCGTGTAGCCTTATGCGATTAAACGAAATCTTTATATATTCCAACTATTTGTCATATACGTTGAATTTGATTATGATATCATCGATGTAGACCTCCGTGTATTTTCCAGCATATAATGGAAGATTTTATACATTGCTTGTTGATAAATAGCACTTGAGTTTTTTAGACAAATAGCATTACCAATCACTCGTATGCACAACCAATCTAGGACATTGAAATGCTATTGTACTTACATCCTCTTTGGGTATCATTATCTGATTGTAACTAGAAAAGCCGTCAAGAAAATTGGCATGGAATTCTCATTTTTTGGCATTGCCGTATTGAGGTTTTGAAAATCCACATATCCACATACCTATCTTTCCATTCTTCTTGAAAACTGGGGTGATATTCAATAGTCAGTTCGTATATTGTGCTGGTTGGATGAATCTAACTGATAGCAACTTGTTTACCTCTTCACACACCAAGTCCTCTATTCCTCTATCATTCTCTACAATGGCTGCTTGTGAGGTTTGAACCCTGATTGAATAAGCAGCTTGTGCTCCACCAAAGATTTTTCTAACGCCGGCATCTGATTGTATGCCCAAGCAAAATAAGCTTTATACTTGGTTAGGATGCTATCAACTTTCTTTTAAATAAAGGTTCAAGGTTAGCACTAATGTATATCAATTGCGGTTTCTCGATAATGCCCAATTTGATCTTTTAAAGGGGATCTTGTTGCCTTGAACTATACATTCCATGGTCAAAATCACGGCTATCTTCTTTTTGGATACATTTGACCAGTTCTATACTGGCCCCAAGCAGGACCACAATATCTTCAGCGGTCATCTGATTTATAAGCAGTAGTAATGGATGGTTGTCCTTGAAGCCTAACATAATTAGTTCAGCCTATTTATGAATGGAGGACCCTAGTTTCATCTATCCTTGTAATTATTGTTCCTTTCTCTTGAATCGACCATTTAGGCCATTCTCTAACTAGATTATGGTGAATGTAGCCTCATACATAATGGCCTCTACCCAATACACCTTTGACTCAAAAGGCTTTGGATTGGCATGTACAATCTTCACAATCAAGTCTCCGCTCCAAATGAATACAAAGTGAATCCAATCTTGCTCCACCTTCTCTTCTCGATCGATGTGGAATTTGACCGTTAGGAATCCCTTAACCAATGTCTTTCCCCCTGCAAAGTTAGTGAGTGAGACGTATGTCCGATCCAATTTGTCCTAGGATACTAAGCTTCTTGAATACCCTCAGAGACAGTATATTGACACATGTGCCCTCGTCAATGAGTATACGAGAGACTGGCATCCCATTGACATACCCTTTCACATATAATGGCTAGACATGGTTTCATATATATGGCCTTTGTAGGAGCTTTCAATATAACAGCAGTTGTTACCTCAACATTAGATGAGGGATCTAAATGATTTATCCATCAAGGGTTGGCTTCTGACCCACCTTTGGTCGAATCTCTCCTAAGAGCATGTAAACCATATTAATAGTGATTTTCATGCTTCCTATTGAGATTTCGACTGTTCTTCGTCTTGAGCTGGCAGCCTCGATTATGTTTGGCTTGGGAGTCCATACTTTTCTTTTGTCAATATATATACTATGTTGATGTTTTTAGGGTTATCAACCGTTTATACAACTGTTTTGCCAAGGTTTGCAGCCTTTGTTCTCTTATGCGTATCTTGTCATCGGCCACCCGTAGAGACTCTTCATGTTTTTCCTGAAGCCTTTCCTTTATTTTTTGGACAGCTGGATGATTTTTACCTTGAGCTGACTTATCTTTCAACTCCACTTTTCTAGATTTTGCCTTTGCATCCAAAGCAGCTAGTTCATCTTGTAACTACAATTTCTACAGTCATAGCTACCTCTTTTGAGTTATACTTAACTCGGATGTTTGTTGGGTCTTTCCAGGGTGAACCTTCTAAGGATAAGCTAAACAATTCTTGACTTGTGGGTCCCGAATGTGTATGGCACAACCCAAGAGGGGGGGTGAATTGGGTTTTCTAAAAACTGAAATAAATTTTAGAAATTTTGGGTTCTTTCCAGGTAGAACCTTCTAAGGATAAGCTAAACAATTCTTGACTTGTGGGTCCCTGAATGTGGTATGGCACAACCCAAGAGGGGGGGTGAAAATTGGGTTTTTTCTAAAAAACTGAAATAAATTTTAGAAATTCTAACAAGAAATTAGAAATGTCTAAAGTGCAGGCGCGGGGGAAAAAAAAAACACACAGAACTTTTGTGAGAGTAGAAATATGGATTAGAATCCTCCTCAACAATGTTCTAATTTTAGATATAGAAAGTCTGTGCAAAGTGGCAAGCCTAATTGATTAGTAACAGCTTCAACACTGACTTGTACAATATCAAGAGAAAAAAAAAAAGGCTTCTTTATGAAAGGAAAAGTTTATTGAACTCAGAAACTTCCTCATAAAGTTTGCAAGAACCATAATAACACTATGTGAGATAGTTATTAGACTTCCTTCCAACAGAGATTCTTAATCAAATGAATAAAGTAACTTTATGATGGAAGAGTTATCAGGATTAGAACATCCTCAAAAAGTTTAGAAAACAAAATAGAAACCTAAACAATGAATTATACTGGAAATAGAACAACAGTTAGAACATTGTATATTCACTATATTAGAATACTAGAGTTCTAACGTTTAGAATAGATGAAACTTATTGTCATTTTAGAACATCTAAATTATTAACAATTTCAGCGTTTTTAAGAAATTAAACAAGAGTGTAAAAGAGACAGTAACAACCAAACTTCAGAAATAAAGCGATCAACACCGAGAGTTATAGTGGTTCGGCACTAACTCGCCTACATCCACTCCCCAAGACGCATCTTGAGATCCTCCACTAAGTTATCTCTTTTAAAGTTTAATCTCTTTTAAGGGTAAGAGACAAACCAACAGTACAAGGGCAAATAAGATCAACAACCTATAATCTAACCCTTTTGTCCCACTAAAGATTTTTCCAAAGGTTCTAAGTTAACCTCAACCCTTTCTGTTTTGGTAGAGTACAGAAACTCAATTCAAGACATTGTTTATCCCCACACATGGAGAAGGTCGCTGATAACCTCTATCTCAATAGCTTTCTAACCTAAGCTATTACACTCAAAAAGTTTAACAAAAATAAAGAGCCTGTCTACGTAAGAAATACAGATTTAATAGACAGAAAGAAAACGCCTATAATAAGCCACAGGAAAAACAGTTTTTTTATCAGATTAGAAGGTCGATTAGAACACAGAAACTGTTTTTTCAAAAAATGTAACTGTAAAAATTCCTTTTTCTTCTTTAAAATATGAAAAACGTTAAGGTTAAGAGATGAAAAGAAAAATGGTTGGTAAGAGTAAGTTTTGAGGAAGAAAAAGATTCCGTTTCAATGAGAGAGAGTGCTCTTAAAAACAATTTAACCTTACTTCATCACACAAAATGTTTAAGGGCGTGAGTGTTCCTTTATATAAATAGGAAACAAGGAAGCTGTCACTTTTGGAAAGAGATTTGAAAAACAGAATATCTTCTTTCCTTAATTTTAGAAGAATGTGAGAATCTTTGTTAACCAAAAAATTATTTCATTTTGGTAAAGAATAAAACCGATTTTCAACTTTTCCTTTAGAAAAGATTTTTCGAACGGCATTTATTTTGGAAAGAATTATTTGTGAAAAGATGCACTTACCAAAACCGAAAAAGAAGATTTTCACTTTCATTTTAGGTAAGCGAATAACTTGAACACCCATTAGATCTTTCAAATATATTTCCGGAAAGAGTAAAATGATTTTAATTACCAAAAACATTAGAGAAAGAAAATCTCTTTAAGTTTTAGGAAAAAATAAATCTTTCGATTTAAAGGAATATTTTGAAAAATAAATTATTTTGAAGAAAACTAATTTTCCGGAAAAAAAATATTTTTTGAGAGAGAAAACGATTTTTGTGCTATATATAAACATTTCTCTCTATCCTACAAAAAGTTTCCTAAAAGCTAGAGAATTAGGATCTTCGAAATCTTCAACTCTCAATGTAGAACTTGCCTTGTTAATAAAATTTCTTTCGCAAAAGAAATTCTGCTTCACTCTCAATGTAGGACTTGCCTTGTATAATTTCTTTCCAAAGAAATTCTGCATAAAATAAAATTAGCACAAATAATATAATTTAAATTTGTTTATTTTGTAATAATCATCAAAATCTGAGATAAACATTTTGACCCTTGAGCCAACATGACTAACCTAGGTTCTTTTAATTGGTCAAACACACTTCACCTTGTGGCTCATATTTGTGCCGTTTGTGGTCTGGAGGATTCAGTGGCTGAAACATCTTGAAATTTGACCTAGTACATGCACCTCACTCTTGACAGTTGACAAGAACTCTATCTAGCAAGTGGGGTGTACTAGGTACTCTTGTTCGATAGGTCCATGCTCCCATATCCTAGTGTGCACCTTTTCCTTCAACTTCTCTAGGCTCATTTGGCCTTCCTTTGTGTTGTTTCAAGGGAGGAAATTGTGGGCTTCTTCCTTTCAACCATTGATTGGTTGTTGACTTCTATATGCAAAGTAGGTCGATCTAATGGCTTATTTTGCATCACTCCAGAACCTACAGGGGTGGCTGAAATTATGTTGATAGCCACCTTGGGCAATGAATAGGGAGCTGTCATTAATGGCCTTCTAGATCGTGCTCCTGAAATAGACACAGTTGTTAGTGAAATCGACTAGGAATTATGCCACTTACGATATTCCTTTCTTGTCCTCTCCTCGGGCGGTGGGAGTATATGTCTGGTCATTAGCTTGACTTGACCATCTTTGAGAATTCAATCAAATATTAAGTTAGTCTTAGTGAGGTCAAAGAAGTGTTCCTTCAAGATTTGAGTTCCCTCAGTGGGCTGTTTCTTTGGCTAGGGCTTTGCCAAAATGGGACATTCATATTTATCCTCTAGTACTAGCTTGACTGTAGTTTATTGCCTCAAGATCAAAATTACATTCCTCAAGCTCAGTGAGGCAATGCTCAAAGATCACGGTAGTACGTCCTTTTGGATGAATTCTTCCTTTGCTCCTTTTCTTTAAGGATTTTTTTCATAAAAGTAATAATTCAACAAATTTAATTAGTGAAATCAATATATAAAAATAATAATTCCATGGGGATAAAAGATAAAAATTATGTGGAGAAATTATAAATTGATATAATTATATCACTAAAATATAAAAAAAATCATAAACTAAACTGTAAAAAATCAATAGAGGTAAGTGCCCCCTATTTCGGCCATTGTAGATCTATCCATTTTACAAAGGAAAAATTCCCCTAATAATCACGACCGGATAAAGTTCAATTTCTACCTACCTAAAAATAAAATTTGCAAGAGAAAACTTATAGCCTAAATATTAGGAAACCAATGGCTTGTTTAAATTTTGGCTATTAATCATATATTTGAGTTCCAGACTCGAATTCCACTCATTTATAATTTATTTTTATGACAATAAAAAAGAAATTTTGACCTCATTTGTAGGAATACTAATAGCTAAATTGTAAATTGAGGTAAACTGGAAGGCATATTTTATAATTAAGCATAAAATGAATAAAAAAATAAAAGAAGTTCCACTTTTAATGTCTCATATGGCAGATAAGTGATTCTACAAGTCAGAATACGAGCTATTGCGTTTCACAATCACTCAACTTACCTAAATTAGGTGATTGTAATCAACTTAATTAATAATAAATGTGAGTGATAGATTAAAATTGATGATTGCTATGTTTCACCTACCAAATAGCTTGCCTTTTCCATAGCATTCTTGTTGGTTTTTAAGTTTGATTTGGAAGGCCAAATAAAGAAACAAAGATTGTCGTTTTTCTCTTCTTATGGAGGACGACTTTGCGTGTGCTTGCATAAGTGTGATAGATCATGCTTAACACCTGTATTCCTTACTTTAAAACCCTTTTTTTCAACTAAATTATGACTAGTTGAACCATTAATAGAAATTAAGGAAAACATTTTCAATATGGAATGTGAAAAACAAGTTTAGTTGCATTTGTCAAACATTTATGGTTTAATTAATAGAAAGTCGGAGGTATCGAATTTGAATCATTTTAACTATAAAAGTCTTTATTAATTTAATAAGCTGACCGGAGAGTAATTCCTTGTTATATAGCCAATGATGTTACTATGGCTCTTCTATTAAACATTTCAACTCTAAAAAATCAAACTTACTTTTTTAGAAAACATGATATAGCATTTTATTAAATTACGATAATTTTGATGATCATTTGCGTTAAAAATTAAATGCAATATAAAATTTAAAAATGTATTTCTTGTATTAATCTACATATTTAGTACTTTAAAATTTTCTTTTTGATATATATAATTTTATAAGTTGGGGGTTTCAATAGATTCATTTTACTAATTAAAGGCGTATGCAAAATTTGAAAGAATGTCATATCTACAAAATTAAGTTAGAGGAATGACGGATCTTCAACCAAAGTTATGTGCTCTATAAACTCACGCTGTTTAAATTCTCTATTAGATTACTTTTTATGTAAGTAGTTGATTTGTACTATTTTCTTAATTAATGAAATACCTCTTTTATTTTTCTTTAAAGAAAAGGAAAACATCCCACTATAGGTTGATATCAGTTCATGCATATTCGGCTTGAACAATATAAGCTAGAAGAAAACTGCTACGTACCTCTTAAGATTTTTTTTTTTTTTTTTTTTTTTTTAACAATATAAGCTAGAAGAAAACTGCTACGTACCTCTTTTTTTTTTTTTTTTTTTTTTTTTTTGAAAAATAATAAATATTTTTTACAAAAAAAAATTTGAGAAAATACTTCATAAAGAAATGAATATCTAACCCTAAATTCAATCAATTAGTAAAATAATTTAACCTTTAAAATATTTTAACCTTAACCTTTAACCCTAAACTATTTAATCAATTAGTAAAATAGATTATACAACTAAATGGATGGCTTGCCAATAAATAAAATTCAATTATTCTTAATTATTTTAGAGCACAAATCAAATTGAATTGACATAAGAGAGTGTGGATTTTTGTGATTAAAATTAAATGCCAAAGATGAGAATAAGAGCCAAGGAAAATAATAAAGCAGGTTTTTAGTAATAATAGAGGAAAATTCGAAATTCTTTAACTGTTATTTTTTTTTTCTTTTTATAGTTGCACTTAATTAATTATTCCTTTTGTTAGACAGAAAGAGACTAGAGCTAAGAATTTTATTTTTGACAAAGAAACAAAATGGAGATCAAAGATAGATTAGGGCAAGAATATATTTTCATTCTTTGAGGAATGAAAAACCCTAGCTAAACAAAGTATGGGAAATACAAAATTAGAAATTATATATAAAAAAAAAAGGTACAAATGCATGTATGTATGGTGGAGATATTCAAAATTCCTAATGATAAATATATATATTCCTTAGAAATTAAAATAAAATAATTCAAAAGATTTTTTTTTTTTTTTTTTTTTTTTTTTTTTTTTTTTTTTTTTTTTTAATCATCCTTCGAAATTGAATCCTTTGTGCCAACCTGCCAAAACAAGATTAGCGGAGCATAAGGTCTTTTTTTTTTTTTTTTTTTTTTTTTTTTTTTTTAAATCATCCTTCGAATTGAATCTTTGTGCCAACTGCCAACAAGATTAGCGAGCAATAAGGTCTCCCATACTGTTTGGAGATCCTTTGTAGTAATCCAGTGTGAGACAGTTGTCAACCTCTCAAGTTACTGTATCCCTTTGTCTTTTTATTTTTTTTAGGTTGTCCATTTGATTTGATGGGCAAGAAAACATGGAATAGGTTTTGGAATCAGTCTTGGACACTCTCAAATCAGAAATCTGGCAATGGAATCAGACCAAATGCAATTGAATGGTTGGCTTTCTTTTTTATTTATTTATTATTATTATTGTTAAAACTTAAAATGTAAAATACATTCCGTGCTCCGCACGCAGAGTGATATGGGATGGTGGCATGAATCCCTTTTTTTTTATCAAAGGTCTTGAGTTTAAGTCATAAATGTAGTATTTTCTTCTTTTTTATAAATTAATCCCGCTTAAATCTGGATTAATCAAACTATTAAATTTCAAATATCAGATGGTTAAAACCGAATAAAATATACTCCTTTAGAAAATTGGAGCAAATATTTTAAATAAATGGAGAAAATTTTATTATTTTCATAAGATAAAATAGATATGATGGTAGTCACTACCAAAATGACGTCTTGAAGGATCTCAGTGGTCTTGTCCATCACTATTAATCATCCTAATTTTGAGTTCTTCTTAAAGGCATTAGCTTCTACTTGAGGCACTGTAAATGAAAATATTCTCTTTCTTTTAGAGCCAACCTTACAGCTTTATTTTACTTATCAAGCAACATAATTGAGAGGTGCATAAAAAAAAACACATCAATTCAATTTTTTAGCAAAGTTTACGTCAGTATTGAGTTTTACCTTTTCATCTACTATTACCTAGAAGGTTATGTTTTTCAAAATAAAATAATTAAATTCTTTTTCTATCTTGTATTGCTTGATATCAGTGTCAGCAATACGTATCGAATGATTTAACAGTTTAGCTGCGAATAACACTTAATCTGTTTCCTTTCACACCAAAAATAACTATATATGAGTGGTAAAATACATATTAATTGATATTCAAAACAATCTTTCTTCGTCATAAATTGCTATTACGAGATATATATGAGTGGTAAATAAAAGATGAATTCAAAAGAATCACGCAATCATCTCTTTCAAGAAGTGGAAAATTATTGCCCATAAAAATGTCAATCTAGTTTGTAGTTTCACATACTAATTAACTTTTCACACAAATGACATTTTGGAGGGTAGGTTAATTAATCAATCAATACTTTGATAGCGAGAGAGAAAGGCTATAGGGATTTTATATGTGCTTCTATGTCCTTTTTGGTCTTTTCCTTTGTAAATTTTTTGTGCTGGTCTGTGTTGCTAAAGAGAGTGCTGACCTGCCCACATAGATTGATGAGGTGGCAGAAACTGGCCCCATTTTAACTTAACCCACGTTCTGACAAGCTAAATTAATCTCAAATTGCAAATTTTTTAAAATGGTTTAAGCATGAAATTGCAATTTTTTTTTATGATTCCTGTTCCGGTTTAGATCCTAAGAAGAACTAGAATCCAACCGAAATTTCAGTACTTTAATTTTCTATTCCAATTTATTTGCATATAGTTGTTTGATTCGGCTCGAAGTCCTGAGAACCATGCACAGCCCGGATCATAATTCCTTAATAAGAGTATTTGCATACCTAATATCCATTAACACATCAAAACCTAAGCAGCATTGCATTTCTTGACAAGATTATTTGTAACCTATTCTTTGTGGTATATGCCTAACTATTATTCTAAGATTGCAATAAAATCCTCGTCCATAAATCACAATGTTCGTTCAAAAAAAGAAAAAGAAACGTTTCTTACTACTTATAAGACGAAAAATAGATGCTTATGCTTATAATCCAATAGGCATATTACTCATTCATAGAATGTGTAAGAAATCTAAAACTTGACTTTGACATCTGTAGAAAGTAGAAATATACTGATAATTAGTTAGAAAATAATTTTTTTTATTTAAAAAGAAAAAAAGAAGAAGAAGAAGAAGGTTGTAATTAGCATGTTAGAATCTCTTATAGCAAGTTGAGGTATAAAGTCCTTAAAGAAATGTATTATTTAGAAATTATTCAACATTTATTAAGAGAATATAAATGGGTATATGCCAATATATGTCGCCACTAAGGGAAGAAAATGCACCAACACATGCGCCCAATTATTTCAATTTAATAATCAAAAATATTCTGCCAACTATGTTTTAAAACTGAAACCATCCAGTACTATTCTTCCTGTACAGTCGATACTGTTATTCCTGTTATAAAATTTCCATAAATTTAAAATATATATGTATAAAATTATAGAGAAAAAACATAACAAAACATTGTACATATGGCAATGTAAATGGAATCATATCCTTAATAATAATAGAGTACCAAAGGTAAAGATTTTTATGCAAATCAAATCTATAACAAAATTCATTATTCCTCGAAGATAATTGTATTCTTTATTCTTAGGTTGTATTCGACAGTAGCTTTTTAAATAGTTATAATACTAAACTCTAATTTTTTTATAGTGTTCAGTCAACATTTGAACTAACTTTAGAGATTAAGGTACCATTTTATAAAAAGGTTAATCATTGTAATATTTAGTTTTTAGCATTTTATAAAAAACTATTCAAATAGTTAAATGTTACTAAAACAGTTAACAGCTACCAAAACAGCTAATTTTGCCGAACAGATACTTGGAAATAATATTATGAAGCTATTTACAGAATATAAATTTCTAATTATACAGAACTGTTAATTAATTAGCCTTTTAAATTATAAAAAAATGATTTGGAATAATTACTAACTACTAATCAAAAACCTTTACCTCTAAGTTGAGTATATATAGAAAGCAATTGTGTTTTGTAGTCAATTTTGGTAGTTGAATTGGAATTAATGATTTGGTATAATGTGTGATGATCTGAAGACTAGTTGTCAAAAACAAGAGTCTCTTCCCACTATACAACTCTCAATCCTAACAGACTGTTCAAGGTTATTAGTATCTCAAATCTGTCAATGTCTTACAACCCAATTGAGAGATATTGTACATACAAACTGGGCCAGAGGGACCCTTTTAAGTTTCAAAACAAATTTTAGCCTAGCATTTCCATCTATGATCAATTCTTCTAAAACCATGAATTTCAACAATTTTTTTTTTTTTTATAATTTATCAATTATTTAATTTTATATGAATTAATTACTCTTTTAGTCACTATGAATGAGCTAAGATGTTCGAGATTAATTTGAAAAAAATTCTTCTGAATTTGTTTGATAAGTTTAATCAATTGATTATAATTTTTTTTATCAAGTTCATTTTCTAAACAAGCGGATTTCAACAATTGTTTGAAAGAGGTTTGCCAGTTGACTTGATAATAGTAAATCAACTTGTAAAAAACCTCCAACCCAAACTTAAGTTCATAAATAAATCAAAATATTTTGTTTTTTCTTTTTTTTCTGTTTCTTCTACTGTAAACCATGAACAACCATCGCACAAATTTGAGATTAACTGATCTACATACAAACTCAATTATATCTAAAATTTGAATCAACCTCAAGTTTAAATATACAGTGATTGAGCTAAGGTCGAACTCGGTTCGGACTCGATTAGTTTTGTAGTTAATAATAATAATAATATTATTATTATTATTAGAATGGAAATTAAAAAAAAAAAGAAAAAGAAAAAAGGAAATATTTGAAAGAAAAAGAAAAAGAAAAAGAAAAAGAAAGTGTTTGAAAAAAAAAAAAAAAAAAAAAAAGAATTAAAAAAAAAAAGAAAAAAGAGAAAAGGAAATATTTGAAAAGAAAAAGAAAAAAGAAAAGAAAAAGAAAGTGTTTGAAAAAAAAAAAAAAAAAAAAAAAAAGAAGAAAAAGACACTTACTTTGTCCCCAAGTCCAACAAATTGCATCTTATTGCATAAACATATATATAATAATTTTGATGATTTTGGAAGCATGTGGGTCACCCTTTATTTTCCATAATAAATCTCAACCGTTCATCCATCCTTGCTCACTCCCTATTTATCACCAAATCCTCGTCTTGTTCTCAAAAAAAAAAAAAAAAAAAAAAGAAGAAAAAGACACTTACTTTGTCCAAGTCCAAACAAATTGCATCTTATTGCATAAACAATATATAATAATTTTGGATGATTTGGAGCATGTGGGTCACCCTTATTTTCCAATAATAAATCTCAACCGTTCATCCATCCTTCTCACTCCCTATTTATACCAATCCTCCGTCTTGTTCTCTTCAGTCCAAACTTCCTTCGCTTTGAGTCTCTCATCACCACCACCACAGTAACCAAAAACCTTCCCTCTTTACTTCTCCTCCAACTTTCTGCATTATAAGTACACACTTCTCCTCTGACATCATCATCAATGGCTTGTTTGGAGATGTGCAATAAGGAGGTCAGTGAGAATCTCCTATATGTTAACTTTAATTTATTATCATATAACTTTCCTTTCCTTTTCCTTCATTTCTTTAATATCACCAAGGTCATTTCTTCATCGTTCCTTTTACAATTTCATTTTTTGTCTTAAACAATTTATGAACACATTAATATTATTTTTATTTGTTATATACACGATCTAATACATGCATGCAGGGTAAGTTTAAAAAGGATCGAGAAGAATGTACTCTTGATGGGACAACAGATTTTCATGGTCGTCCAGCTATTAAACAGAAATCTGGAAAGTGGGTTGCAGGAATTATCATCCTCTGTAAGCTCCCTCAAAATCTGAATTAATTAAACAGATTATATTATTATTTACCAATTCTTTTTCTTTCTGATATAATAATAATAATAATAATAGTGAATATGCTTATTTTTTCTTAGCCAGAAGATAGAGAGATATGGGTCCAGAATCTAATAATTAAAACTCTCATAGTCATGGTACTGTGGATATATATGTTTATTGCTTTGTCCAAACGCACTATAAAAATTACTGTACATGCTTACATCTCTACAGTTATTTATCCATAATTGCAAGTTGGAAATTTCCTGTATGTATAAGCAGAGATTTTGGTTATGATAATCTGAGTTTCTTTTTAAAGTTTTTGGGATGGTGATAAGACGATGGTCTTCTCTACAGAGAAGATGATCTAGAGATCAAAAATTGCGTTGAAAAAAGAAAAGAAAGAAAGGGGAAAGGAAAAAGAATAGAGAAGGAAGGAACAAGTGTTGAATTGTAGTTGCAGGGTGGGTTATTAGGCAGCGCTATTGAGGCTTAGCTTTTAGAATAGTTGAGTTGAGTTGGATGGCCACTATCATTTTACTATTTAGACGACACGAGAGACCGAGAAAGAGAGAGAGCGAGAAGGTGAAGAAAGCATGCATTAAGAGCAAGACGTACCTGACACGTAATCTCTCCGTTTTTGTGCAAGACGTATACCTTTGCCACGTTCCTATCTCCCTTGATTTCTCCAACCAACGTCTGAAAATCCTTTAATAAAGTAACCATAATATTTATTAAAATACTTTTTTATTTAAAATAATTAATAAATAAAAATACTTTTAATACACTAAAGATCAATTTAATTTGATCGTCATCCCGAGGTGGGATGGAAGATTCATTTTCCCTTAATTGGAGATTTGAAGTCCGAGCCCTAAGTATAGAATTCCTGCAAAAATGCACTTATTCTAGTATATATGTTCAAAAATCAAATTAAATACTCAATTTTTGGTATAATTATATTCAGTGAGCAAATTGCATCATTATTTTTAATTAGATTTATTAATTTTATTAACAAGAAATGAAAACAAGAATCGTAATTTGGTGGTATAATAATAAGGTACACGCAATAAATTAAATGATTGAATTCTATTTAAGTGAAAAAGAAAGGAAAGGACGAAAATAGCTAAGGTTGGAAAGGTAAAGAGGATAAAGAATTCTAAAATTGATAATGGTACCAAATAAAATAAATGCATGGAACGTACTTATAAGCACATGAGTAGTTTGCTTATAATAGATGTAGGTGTAAATGTCCAATCACAATTTCCAATATAGATCAACTTTCGGTTAATGATGTTTCCTTTAGATGTTAATACTCCCATATCAAAATAAATGACTCATTAATTGGATTTGCTCCATTGTTAGATACATATTTTCTTTTTCTTTTTTTCATCTTATAAAATCTCCAGAAAAATTGGTTCTTAACTCCCGAAGAGTGAGATGGGACGACATGGATCTTTTCTCCCTTAACCAAAAGTCTCGAGTTCTATGTATGGAGTTCTTTTAAACACTTGAAAAAGAGTGTTTTGCCTCTTTTTTGGGCCTGTGTTTAGATTTTAGAGTAGTCAACCAATGAACTTTGAACATCGAACGGTTAAAATTTAAAAAAAAAAGAGTTATTAATTCGTCCTTATAATAGCTGTAAACATCTTCTGCCCTGTGAAGTATGAAAGGGTGACAGCTCTTTCATATATTATTATTCTAATGGAATAAACAAAAGTAAGTTAAAAGGCGAGCTTAGGAAGGCCACTAATATGTGGCCTATGACATAAAAAACAAACAATAATAGGCAACAGAGAAGTAATTTTCTAGGAAAATAGTAATAATGTTCATCTTATTGCGAGTGTATATCGATGTCAATTTCTAGGGTACTCGTCAGATTTCTAAATTTGCATCTCTAAAGCACATGAAGATTGAAAGATGCATATAAATATAGGTGATACGGAACATGAAAAAGTATTGCTAATTGTACGTTTTAGACATTGTTGCTAGCTTGCGTGGTGCTCTTTGGACAATTTCTGATCTATGTATCAACTTATGCTCATTATGGTTCTTGAAAGCTACTTAACATTGGGTTTGTTTGCAAAATTAATTGTTTTGATAGTTATTAGTTGTTTTAATAGCATTTAGCTGTTAAATGTTTGAGTACTTTTTCATAAAACTCTAAAAGCTAAATATTCTATAGCTTATAAAACGCTACTTTAATTTTTAAAATGGCAATTTAGCGTTGCTTAAACTTAAAAAGCTGTTGCAAAAAACAGTTATTGTATTTTATATGAAAATTGTTAAAACCTAATTGGATACCCTAACTGGGTTTTGGTGGTCTGCATTTCTACACAAATGGAAATAGTTTTTTACTTGTTATGTTTTATGGATGAATCAGTGAACCAAGGCCTAGCAACCCTTGCATTCTTCGGCGTAGGCGTCAATTTGGTGCTGTTCTTGACAAGAGTATTGCAACAAAACAATGCTGATGCTGCTAACAGTGTTAGCAAATGGACAGGAACTGTCTACATCTTCTCCCTCGTCGGCGCTTTTCTCAGCGACTCCTACTGGGGAAGATACAAGACCTGTGCCATCTTTCAAGTCATTTTTGTCATTGTAAGTTTTTTTTACTTAACTGAGCATCAAACTTTCTTGCAAGTGAAATTTTATGAAGGTCTAATTTGCTTTCTTTTTTGTGTTATTAAAAATAACAGGGTCTGATGTTACTATCACTTTCATCGTATCTTTTCCTTATAAGACCAAAAGGATGTGGTGATGGAATGACTCCATGTGGGTCTCATTCAAGTATGGAAATCGGGTTCTTTTATCTCTCTATATATCTAATTGCCCTCGGAAATGGAGGGTATCAACCTAATATCGCTACGTTTGGGGCTGATCAATTTGATGAACAGGATCCTAAGGAAGGGCATTCAAAAGTTGCGTTTTTTAGCTACTTTTACTTGGCTTTGAATTTGGGTTCTCTCTTCTCCAACACTGTATTAGGGTATTTCGAAGATGGAGGGATGTGGGCATTAGGGTTTTGGGTGTCTACAGGTTCTGCCTTTGCTGCATTGGTCTTGTTTCTTGGAGGAACTGCTTGGTACAGACACTTCAAGCCTAGTGGTAATCCTCTATCCAGATTCTGTCAAGTTATCATCGCTGCGACGAAGAAATGGAAGGTTGAGATGCCACAAGATTCAGAGGACTTGTATGACTTGGATGACAAAGATGGCTCTGTTAATTCTAGCAGAAAGATACTTCACACTCATGGATTCAAGTAAGTAATTGAAAGCATTATCTGACTCATGAAATAGTCATCGCCAGTTCATCTATCTTTTGTTAAGAAACTCAGTTTATCAAACATGTCGATTAGAGGTCACTAAAATTTGTTATTAACATAAAATTCTAATTATGTTCCTCATTAAAAAACTCTCTGAACTGCTTTTTTCAAAACACTGTACTGTTAAGGAACTGCTTTAGAAAATAAGCAACAGTTTCAGCCTCAACAACTCTGACTAATGTTGGGCAATATATTTTCAGGTTCTTGGATAGAGCAGCTTTCATCTCCTCAAGAGATATGGACGATCAGAATCAGGATTGCCGCAACCCATGGCGGCTCTGCCCAATTACACAAGTAGAAGAAGTTAAATGTATATTAAGATTACTCCCAATTTGGCTCTGCACCATACTCTACTCCGTTGTCTTTACACAAATGGCCTCTTTATTTGTAGAACAAGGTGCAGCAATGAAAACTACTATCTCAAACTTCAGAATCCCTGCTGCTAGCATGTCTAGCTTTGACATTCTCAGTGTTGCACTCTTCATTTTCCTTTACCGGCGAGTTCTTGATCCGCTTGTGGGCAGAATTAGGAACTCCAAATCAAAAGGACTAACTGAGCTTCAAAGGATGGGTATAGGGCTAGTAATAGCAATAATGGCAATGGTTTCAGCTGGGATTGTGGAGTGCTATAGACTAAAATATGCAAGAAAAGACTGCAGACATTGTGAAGGTTCAAGCTCCTTAAGCGTATTCTGGCAAGTTCCTCAATATGCACTTATCGGAGCGTCTGAAGTTTTCATGTATGTTGGTCAACTGGAGTTTTTCAATGCACAAGCACCAGATGGATTAAAAAGCTTCGGAAGTGCACTGTGCATGACATCGATCTCGTTAGGGAACTATGTAAGTAGTTTGTTGGTGACTATGGTGATGAAGATTTCGACAGAGGGAAACATGCATGGATGGATCCCTGGAAATCTGAACAAGGGTCATCTAGATAGGTTTTACTTCCTCTTAGCTGCTTTAACAAGTGTAGACTTGTTTGTGTATATTGCATGTGCAAAGTGGTATAAATCTATCAAGTTCCAAGGGAGAGATGTGGCTAACAATAAGGAAGAAGATGACTTCGAAGTCTGATTATCAGAAATTAACACCTACAGTACAAAGCTAAATAAATAAGATGGAGGCATATGCATTTCGCAGTGAGTTTTCTGTTCTAAAAAGAATTGGGTCCTATAGGAGTGCAAGAAACCTATTGCTCAAATCTCTCCTATAAGACCTAATTCTCCAGTTGATTCTGCTTTTAGAGTTAGGACTGGGTAGAAATGGGTTTTTCAAATAGGTGGATTGACTTTTGGTTTAATGTCACCCATACTAATTTGCTGGGTTTTACAAGCGATAGAATTGACCGGTGCTTGTAATCAAATTTATGTAAAAAAAGGAAAAACATAGAGCAAGTTCTCTTTGTAGAATGCGCACTAAGTTACTGTATATGAGAGCTGCTCTGTTGGATTATAATAGAAAATGCCTCCTTTCCTTCAAATTACTTTTGTTAGCTTTCATTTTCACTGTCATACCTATGAAGCATATCAAGAACCTTTCTCATAAGAAGTGCAAATTCTAAACTTAATAAATTTCCTGAATTGTAATATCAAAAAATGTTCAACAGCATTTGGTTCTTCTGTCTATAAGCTGCACTTATGATATTCTGTTCAGAATGAAATAGACTGCGAACCAGTCATGCATGGAATATATCTCTTTTGTATAATTTTCAATATTTTCATGAGTCGAGTCCATAGTCTGCGTTTCTATGACTCGAATTCATAATCTGTCACAAGCAAAGCAACTTTACCCGCACGCAAACCATCCTCTCATATGACAACTATTATATACTTGAGGCCTTCTCATAACCCTTTGAAGGTGGGGGTGCTAGAAGGTTTCACTAAACTGATGGGAGGTCAGTTCGATTCAAACTGAACTGAAACCAGGCCATAAATACAAACCGAACTTTTTTCATATAGACCGAACCTAAATTTGCATCTGGACCAAACCAATTGGTTCAGTGTATTTTATTGGTATTTGCTATTTCAACTATTTCAATTCAGTTTTAAGCCCAACCGATGAATTTTCTAGCCCAACCGATGAATTTTCTATGCAACAGACTAAAACCGAACAACAAATTCAATTCAAACCAAATGAAATGGATCAATTTGGTTCAATCGGTAATTTTACACACCCCTAGTTTTCACTATCATGGTGAGAGTGGTGAAAGAAACAAAACTCACATTGGTCTCCTCATGAACTGAAAAATAATTATCCACACATTAAATTTCAATCAAATCTAAAAATAAATACTCAACATGAAAAGTCAACATAATAGGCGGTACTAAGAGACATCTAATATATAAGAGCACAACCGATTCAAGAAATCGTTTCGTGTGTGGGTAAGCAAAATTGTTAGGTAGTGAGGAACATCACATAGGAGATCGAGTTAAGTCAGAAGCTGAATCAAGTAAACGTTAAAAACAAAAATTACTGATCAGCAGAGCAACAGATCAAAAGAAAGAACAAGAATGATCATAAAGGCAAAAATTACTGATCAGCAGAGCAACGTATCAATACAACAGAACAACAATAAATAAAGTCGCACGCAGAAACTGAATGCCACGGTTCATTTACTAGTAGCATCATTAAATGGCATGAGGAAGTAGAATGACAATGGAAGAAACTGAAAGCGAGATTGTTTGCATTCAAGAACCAAATCCATACAAAAAAATGATCCATGCTATTCCGATACAGGATAAGATGAACAAGATTTGCATTAACAGTGAAAAAGAGAAAAACCTACAATCTCACTTAATGAACAAGAAATCATTGCAAATTTTAATGATGTGTCTTCAAGTATTTGACTTGTTACCCGTAGAATAATTCCCATAAAAATATTTTCTAAACAAATAATTTCTTACATGGTTTTCAAACTTTATCACAATTTTTTCAAATTCATACAAGGATTAACAAATCACAAAATTGCTAGTTATTAGACAAAAATAAAATGACAGTTCGTACAAATATAAACTACTCCAGAATAACCTGTGTCTAGTGAAAAACTTTGCTGGTACAATATCAGCTTTGGACCCTGCGTACTTGAATGTGATGAGTAGATTCTCGACGCCAGATTGGTTGTGCTCCACTCTGGACGAGAGTAACATACTGCCCTTCTATCAACAGACCCTTGTTCTATAGCATGGGCATGGAAAAGTTTTAAAATTAATTTAGCTTCATAAAATGCTGATCAGGAAAACATACTGCAAATAAAAGTAACTGACCACTAATAATGCAAGTGCTTGGGAAAAGGTCTCCTCTGCATCACTTGAGAACTGCATATATATTGGCATGACACCCCGATAAAGCGACAGTCTCTGCTTAATCCTCTCTCTGACAATAAAAATGTGCCATGAGAAGTTTGAGAACGAAGAATTAAGGCAATCTCTAGATTTAAATGGCTACAGTCTGCAGTAAGTATACAGTCACAAAAGGAATTCAAACATGCAGAGTATATAGCAAATATAAAGGCAAGTTTCCATGCAGATGTGTCATTTCTGATGGGACATAGAAATGGTAATCAATGACAAGTAAATAGCACGGACATGGCATTTGAACAAATCAAGAAATGCTTGGCATCTAAGCATTTGTCCTTTCATGGACAGACACACCCTACCTGGTAGGATGCAATGTTACTGCAACAAGAAAAGAATGTGCAAAATCACACAGCTGAAATTTGGCTGTGACAATTTGCTAAATCTACCAATTGCATTTAAAATTTTTCTTTAAATCATCGGCGGATATGCACATGCAGTCACCTCACACTTGCCAACCTCGATAAAGTTTTGAACACATTTTCACCAAAATAAAGTCCTTTGGTAAGTAAAAAGTCTAGAAGTAATTTGGAAGAAAATGAAGATACTTATTGCCTACTGCTTTAGAAACTCACTCATTTGTGAATGCAAATATAGTTGATGCCGGTTGATAATGACTTAGAAGTATAGCCATGGATCCAGTTCTTGTGAAGACGATGATGGGTGTATTAAGAGTGTTGGCCATGATTGTGGAATGGAAAGCAAACATTTCACCCATATGACCCTGCAAAAGAAAGTCCTCCAGGTAATCAGACTATAAAAGATCAGCACATGGAAAGAAAAGGGTCAGTTAGAAAATTGCAACAGGGGCTAAATTTCCTTGTTTCAATTCTCATTGAGCTCAGGATCACAAACTTAATTCACATTGATATAAGATTCAAACCTATATGGTTAAACAACAATAATTTGAAAATTTAGAATAAAATAAAAATAGATATGTTTCAGTCTAATCATAACTACCTTATAAGCACTAGCAGGAGGCGTTGTGTTAACTGGCAAGCTGGACTCTGTCCTCAACGCCACTGAGTGCATGACTTTAACAGCTTTCAGTGGATACCTTTAGCCATCATTTTATTGGCCAAATTATAAATTAACGATGTGTCAAATAAATCACACAGAAGTAGGAATAATAAAAAGTTGTTGTATCTGGACAACCAAATTTCTTTTTCTCACAATTGAAGAAGAGATCTTACTCAGCTCTACATTCTTCGTGATAATTTACTAGAGCATACCAACAGCTAAACATAACTAAAATAAAAAGAATCATGGTATAATTAAGTTAGAACTAACATAATGAGGCTTCAAAATAAAATAAAACAGCTACAAGTATTTATCTGAGCACCTGAATTAACTATCAACCATGCAATAGAGAGAGCCAAAAATTTAAATTCACATCAATAAGAATTACATATCCATGCACAAAAGGAACATTTTCCAAAATATTGGTCAGATAAAAATACAATATATTTTTCTTGCAAATTACTTTTCAGGATAGTTTTTAATGAAAAAAAAAAAAAAAAATCTCTTTTAACTTCCTATTTTAGTATACAAAAAAGACCATGCATTCATCATTTTCAATGGGATCAAGGCCTGTGGTGGTTTCTGGCTATGGTAAATAAGCCAGGTTGCATGCGACCACAGAAGTTCGGCAGGGCCAATAGTTGTTAAAGGCACAATATGCATAGTCCCACCCAAGAGCTTAAGCATTAGCTAGGGTTTCAAATAATGCTGATGACATGATGCATGTTACAAAATGTAAATATCATTTCGAAATTGGAATGTCATTGAATTCTGCCAACAACCCAATAACAGCAATCACAAGGAATGTCACAAGCACATACCAGTATTCATACCATTGAAAGTAGTTTTTTCACTCGTTCTACCTTCTATTGAGGTCATGCTACACACTGTCCTCCCACTTTTCTTTCTTTCACAACCTTAAGCAACTTATTTTGACCCTAAAATTCTTGATATTTGACCTCAATGTTCAATTACAAGGTTCGTGAGTATATAAGCGAGGTATCTTGGCCAAAAAAGGGTAATTTTCAATGATCTTTTTATTTTATCTTTCATTATTTTGGCCCAGCAAAAATAAGTAATACTCCCTCTTAGCAGCAGATCCTTTTTTTTTTTTTTTACAGGGTCAACACATAAAAAGGGGTCAAATGAGCACTAAAATGAATTTAATCGGGTTCATTTAGACACATATATATGTATATAAAAAAAAAAAAAAAAAAAAAAAAAAAAAAAAAAAAAAACACAAGGAATGGTCACACAGCACACTACCAGTATGTCATACCATTGAAAGTAGTTTTTTTCACTCGTGTTGTCCTACCTTCTATTGAGGTCGATGCTTACACACGTGTCCTCTCCACGTTTTCTTTCTTTCACAAACCTTAGGAGGCAACTTATTTTGACCGTGCTAAAGATTCCGTTGATAATTTGGAACCCTCAGTTCAATTACAACAAGGCTCGTGAGTATATAAGCGAGGTATCTTGGACAAAAAAGGTGTAATTTTCAATGATCTTTTTATTTTATCTATTCTATTATGTTTGGCCCAGCAAAAAATAAGTATACTCCCTCTTTAGACAGCAGAATCCTTTTTTTTTTTTTACAGGGTCAACACATCAAAGGGCGTCAAATGAGGACTAAAATGAATTTAATTTCGGGATTCATTTAGACACATATATATGTATAATAATAAAAAAAAAAAAAAAAAAAAAAAAAAAACAAGAAGAAAAAAAAAAAAAAAAAAAAAAAAAAAAAAAAAAAAAACAGAGGGATCAATTGACCCGTCGTTTTATATAATGGATCTACCACAGCTCCCACTATTGTTTTGTTTTTACAGGGATCAATTGACCCGTCGTTTTATATAGTGGATCTACCACAGCATACACTATTGTTTTGTTTTTACAGGCAGAAGAACCCACATTAGAACAGCACAGCTAACATCTACAAGCAAGTTTCAATTAAGGTCTAAGCTTATTACAGTTTAAGATATAAAAACACGTCTCAAGTATCATTGAATAAATTTATTGATCATCAAATGAGCCAAGTTCACTTACTTTCCATGGGCAGTTTCTCCCGAAAGCATGATTGCATCAGCACCTTCACGTACTGCAATTGCTATGTCTGAAACTTCAGCCCTTGTTGGTGTAGGATGATTAATCATGCTCTCAAGCATGTTTGTAGCTACAATAACTGGTTTCTTCATACTGTGACACTTTTTAATGATCTCTTCCTGTTTTAAAACAACAAAGTTTGATTAAACAATAAATTTCAATGTTTTTGAACTGAATATAAGTACCATATTTAAACTTTGGACATGAGTCATAACATAACAAGGCATGTGCATCAATCAGACTCAATAAGGCCACATGCGGGAAGATATAGTAGTCACCTTCAATGATTTAGCTCACCAAGTAGTATGATTTAAGAATGCAAGATAAGTACAGGGTTGCTAGAAATAGAATGCAATTTAGCTGGACTTCAAAAATAATCCTAGGACCTTAAGGGGGGAGCGGGTGTATTGGAGTAAAACTCCGTTAGATTTTAAAAGACTTTAAAATTCCAATTGTATTCAATTTAGATTTTTTTGGAATCAATTTAAATTTTGTGGTAGTCAATTCAAACTCTTATAAAATCCATAAAAATCTTATGGTATTCAGTTATGACTTTCTAAAAATCCATATAAATTTGATGGTATTCAAAAAATTACTGATTTAGAAGGATTTTATAAAATTATTGATTTCATTGGATTTAGAATGCTAGGTACAAATAAAATAGTCATTCACAAATCCATCCTCCAACCCAAACACTTCAAAAATCTTTTAAAATTTAACGGTCTTAATTCAATACATCCCCTTAATAGGGATGGAAGCGAGGCGCTACCCGCGAATTTTAAACGACATGTGTGGGTATCAGTTTAAAATTTTACTACTTGTATCTGTTCTAAACCCATTTAAATATTCATTTAAGTACCCGTATTCGAACATGTTTAAATTTTACCTGTATTTGTCTAAAACTCGTTTAAAGTACTTCTTAAACAGGTAGGACACCGCGAATCCTAAACTATCCAAAATTCAAACTTATTTAAAAATAATTTTTTTACTAATAATGGATAGGGTACCCACGGGTACTCATTACCAAACCCGTTTAATATAACGGTTAATGGATAGTGGGCATCCAAAGATCTATACTCGTACCTTACCCCAATCCGTTATAGGTAGTAATTTCACTACCATATCCACTACTAGTAATTTCACTATCCACATCCGTTTCAAACCCATTTATACTACTCATTTCCTCCTTAAATGAATCCTCTTTAAAATGATCGGAGCAGAGGGGTTACCCTAAAATACCCGAACAACTTCCATCTCTATCCTTTAAAGTGTAAAACAATGTATTAATTATTGGATTAGTTTCGAATTAATTCATATGCTGAGAATTTGATATTTTGACAAATATTAATATTAATAATACTGAAAATTTTTTAGAATTAATTTGCTTATTTCTAAAATTTTTATAGGTTGATTTCAATTAAATAATGATTTAATCAAGTAAAAAAAATTGGAAAAACTTTGAAATAGTCGAGAACTGAAGAATACAGTCTGTCATTGTTGTGACCAGAACACTAGGCTCTCTGAGCTGCAGGCAGTGGGCTGTGCATCAAGCCTGTCTCAACGCCACCTCCTTGTGCGAACTCCGGCAACCAGCGAAGGTCCTAGTTAGAGGTGATTGCTGGTTTTCGATTTTAAATTATATATATACCTGAGATTTTCCGATAAGACAGTCGTCGCCTAGTCAAGGGACGAGAAGCATGTGGTCTTCCGACCACATCGCGACTGTTCTAAGAGCACAGGATGGTCGTCGACAATGCGGCCATTGTAGGCCTTTCACTTTCGACAACAATAAGGTTTTAATGAAGAAAAAACGATTTTGGAGAATATGACTCCTTTTTGCTTTTTGGTCCCTCATTGTTTTGCAGTTTTTCAATTGGGCTCCAAAACCTTTTAATTTGTTCAATTAGGTCCTAAAATTAATTTTGTTTGGATATATATAAATCATTGTAATTTTATCAAACTCAATCAAAATCTTTATAAAAAAAAAAAAAAATTCCACCCATCCCATAAAACTCTATGTAGAATTATAGTAAAACATGTGGAAATCTTACGAAATCCTTCAATTTCGTCAAACTCAACAATTCTTTTAAAATTTAACACAATCCTGATCCAATACACCCTCTTTAAGAATTCGTTATCAATCAAAATTGTTTAGCAAGTACCAATGTAACTATCTCTGTTGTGCTTCAAGATAAACTTTTTCTATATTTGGTTAAGTTGTGAACCTGAGGTTTAGCCTTAGCTTAACCTTTTACTTTCCACCTTTCAACAACAAGCAAGGAGAAATCTGACAGATACATTAACATGCATTTGAAAGTTTGCTTTTAGTAAAAGCCCAGACACTTTAATTTACCTGCAACAAAGGGACTTCCTCAATTGGAAGTTCAGCACCAAGATCTCCACGAGCAACCATTGCCTATAAAAAAAATGAAGTTAAAATGCAAAAGGACATGATGATAGAAAACAATGGATAATAAGTTCCTGAAAGTCTAATATGTTTGAAAAACAGCATTTGGGTAAACGTACACACACAGAGAGTAATAGTCCATTTAAAACTAACCCCATCAGATGCAGATATTATTGAATAAAGATTCGGTATGGAGTCCGCACTTTCAATTTTTACAGTCACATGAATGTCGGCATTGCAGCCTACATGGGGTTTGTGGCAGCTTGATTAAATAAAGAAGAAAGAAGTGAAACCAAATAAAACTGACTTGAAGACCATATCACAATGAAGAAAATACTCTACTTTTGAGATAATCTTTCAACTCATGGACCACTTTTGCATCCTTCACAAAGGAGACTGCATAGAAATCAACTTGGTTGTCGACCCCAAATTTGATATCTTCCCAGTCTTTGTCTGTCCAAAACGACAAATGAAGTTGAACATTCTAATTAAGAGAATAAAAGATAGCTAACATCAGCAATATTATTATTCAAAATCAGAACAAAATATACCTGTAATTGAAGGCAGATTTGCACTCTTTCCACGCACATTTAAATGACGCCTGGATTTTAGTTCTCCACCATCAACCACAACACATTTAACTGTATCCTTTGTCTTTGACTTCACAGCTAATGACATCATTCCACCTACCAGAGTCACAGAAAACAACTCCTCATGTGTTGCAAACAAGTGGCAATCAAGGACTTCATCAAATGAAATATAGAACGCAATTCAAAAAAAAAAAAAGCCAGAAAAAGGAATATAGAAGAATAAAAAGGAATATAAAGGAAAAATAAGGTAATGAGTTGGCCCAATATTTTGCCAATAAAAGCTACCTCAACTAGAAAAATAATTCAAGTTTACCACTCAGCAGCCTTAAAAAATTGCACAAATAATAGATAATCCGAATCTTCTTTATCAATCCCAAGTGTATCTACTTCAATTACTGAATTCAGCAATTTAACGGAATTGCAAGAGTTCAAATGTCAGTAATCCTCAAAATCACATACTCACCTTTTTCATAGAATAATACATTCTATAAGTCAGAAGATCTGATACCATTGTTTTTCCACTACAAATGCAAATCAAACCTCCTAGATAGAACAGTATAAAGCAACTTAGCCGCTCAGCAACATAGACAAAGTGGACCCACCAAAATGGTGAATAGCTCAAACTCCCAATTTTTAACAACGGTCCACTCAAATTCTTGTATGGAAGGCATCCCTACTGTAATTCAATGTGGGAAAAATATTATTAAGTATGTTTTCCTCAATAGGGTCACATATATGTACATGTACAAGATACTATAAACTTAATAAGAATCTAATTGCTGACAGAACTCTATTTACAACTAGTCCTTAACACTCCCCCTCGAGTTGGAACATAGATGTTAATCATGTCCAACTTGTTACAAAGATCCAACTTGTTACAAAGATAGTTAACAAGAGGACCATTTAGAGCTTTTGTTGAAGTGCTGGCATTCTGTTTCATCAAATATTTTTCTGTTTTATCAGTTTTCAATAACACTGCTGGAGTTCCTAATTTCCAGCCTTAGAATCTCAGTTTATTATTTTGTAGTGCTGGCCATTCTGTTTCATCCAAATATTTTTCTGTTTTATCAGCTTTTCATAACACTGCTGGAGTTCCTAATTCCAGCCTTAGAATCCTCAGTTTACTTAATTTTGTGTTCATTTGGATCCATTATCTTTGCAGGAGAATCTGTCTTATTTTCAAGTTGTAATAAATTCTCAAATTCATTGAAGTAAACATATATCTTTTCCTCTCATATTTTTTAATCTTTTAAATTTGTTTCTGCTGAAGACTTTTCATTAACTTCTAGCAGATTAAAAAAATTCAACAAAGCCACATGGTCTTTCTGAGACCTGCTTTTTCAAACATTTAAACCCCTTTTAAAAAACCAATTTTTTAAAAACCCGTGCTTTCAATCCCTCTTCTCTCAACTCCTTTTTAAAAACCAACAAACAGCCATCACAAACAATATGTCCTCCCAGTACTTTATCAACCCTCCTGAAATTTTCACAGGTGAAAACTACCAAATTTGGTCAGTAAAGCATGCTAATGCTATTTGGAAGCCTTTGATCTTTGGGAATGTTACTCGAAAGACAAAACCAATTCTCCTTTACCCCGAAAGATCCCAACTACTAACTCAAATCAACGAACAATTTAGATGAAAAAGCCAAGCGAATCGGATCAGGCGAAAACCTTTATCCCCAAGAATTCCTGTTGTGAAGGCTACTTTTTTTACAAGATCATGGCTTGTAAAACTGCAAAAGAAGCTTGGGATAACTGAAACAAAGAATTATAAGGCAGGATAGAACAAACAAATGCAAGTTGGTGAATTAAAGAGGAGTTTCGGGCCTTTAACCATTGCAGAGAATGAAACTCTTGCCAGTATACTGAAGAAGATTCTTTGATTGTCCAACAATATTAGGCTACTTGGTGAAAGATTCCCCGACAGTCGAATTTGTCGAAAGGTAGCTTACTTGTGACCCTTCCTGAGAGGTTTGAGTCAAAAATCTCTTCTCTAGAAGAGTCCAAGGATCTTAATAACATTTCATTGGCTGAATTGATGAGTGCTCTTCATGCACAGGAGCAGCGAAGACTTCTAAGGCAAGACAACACCATAGAAGGGGCATTTTCTATGCATAAACAGCATGCTGAAAAAAGCAAGAAGAGTTCTAACCAAAAGAACAAAGGCAATAAAGAAGGGTCCAAACAGAAAAAATTTCAACCTTGTTCTCATTGTAAAAAAACTACTCATCTTGAAAAATTCTGTTGGTGGAGACCAGATGCAGTATGTGGCAAATGCAAACAACTTGGACATGTTGCCAAAGTCTGCAAATCAAAGAAAGATGTTCAAACCCAACAAGCACAAGTGGCGGATGATGTAGATGTGCAGGAGGAGCAAGCTTTTATGGCTTTCTGTCTTTCCAACGATGAAAAGCTTTTATGGCTTTCTGTCTCTCCAACGATGAACCGGAGGTACATGAAGAGCGAGCTGTTGTTGCTTCTTGTTTTTCTATTGATGGTGCAGGTGATTTGTGGCTTATTGATAGTGGGTGCACTCATCATACGTGCAAAGATGATTCTGTATTAAGCACTCTTGATGAAACTTATAAATCTAAAGTGAAGATGGGTAACGGCCAATATATTAAAGTTGAAGGCAGTGATTCAGATACTATCCAAACTCAATCAGGTATAAAAACAATTTCTGATGTCTTATATATACCTAAAATCAGCCAAAATCTCTTGAGTATTGGACAAATGCTGGAAAAAGATTATGCTTTTGAATTTAGAAAGCGGAAGTGCACAGTTTTTAATCCTGTAGGAGAAAAAATGTTCTCTGTAACAATGAAAAAAAGGAGTTTCTTTATCAATTGGGAAAAAGGAAGTTCCTTTAATCCCCAATTGGGAGGAAACGGATAAAGCAGCATTTAACTGCATCCCACCTTCAGTAAATCAGGACTGTTGTGGCCACAAAACGAGTTGGGCATTTCAATCAAAAGAGCTTGTGGCACAAAAAGGTTTGGGCTATTTCCCAATCCCAAAGAAGTGTGTGGGAGATGAAACAAAAGACTTTAATTCTGAAGCAACCAGAATTATGTGTGAAAAATATCTCTGCATGTTTCGACGGCAAAGAATCCTATTTTTCATAGGCAACCAAGCACAATGTTCAAGAATTAAGTTTCATTTATTAGAGAAGTTCAATCAATCTACATGAAGGTCATTACTTGTTACCCTGGCTTATCGAGAAAACAGATTATCTTGACATTTTCACAAAATCCTTTACCAAAAGAAAAGATTTGAAGCCTCTGAGGAAAAAATATTTGTGTTTGTTTCCCATCAAAAATGCCATGGGAGAGTGTTGAGTGCCTTGGCATTCTGTTTCATCAACAATACTTTTTTCTGGTTTTATCAAGTTTCCAATAACACTGCCTGGCAAGTTCCTAATTTTCCAGACCCTATTAGAATCTCAGTTTATTATTTGTGTTATTTGGAGTTCCCATTATTTGAGGAGGAATCTGGTTATTTCAACTTGGTATTAAATTCTTTCGACATTACATTGAAGTAAAATATATTCTTTTCTTCTTCTCATATTTTTTTGAATCTTTTTTAAATTTGGTTTTGCTGAACCTTTCTTATTTAATTTACAAATACGATTGTTTCAACAGCTTGTCCTCCTAACTGCTTTCACGTTGTTTTTAACGCTGCCATTGTAGAGATGATGAATACCGCTGTTGTATCTTTTTCCACGAATGAAATACCAATCCAATTCTTGATGTGTTTCTGTTCGTTCATGAAATGACCGAATTTAATGGCAATGTTGCATAGAGCCAGCCTTTCATTATTGTTGATGAAGATATATTGTAATTGTATTCTTGGCTATCCTCATCAATCCATATTACATAGGTCTTCTATATATAAGAGAATTCTATAGCTACCTAGCTATTTAGGAATACAAATCAGTAACAACTTAATTAGGAATCTAACTCCTCAATAGAACTCTCATTTACAATCTAATCTTTTAAACACTCCCCCTCAAGTTGGAGCATAGATGTTAATCATGCCCTCAACTGCTTACAAAACCTCTACTTTACAGACAAAGCACAAATACCATTTACTCCCAGCTAACTGTACCCCACTTTCAATTATAGAGCATAGAATCCACAAACAACTGTACCCACTTCATTATAGCAATAAAGAATCCCAAACCAAATAGTAGTAGCTGAATCGAGACAACACACTTAGGTTGTCGAAACAAATCTCACTGGACCAGAAAACAACTCACAAGGCTGTTTCCAGCTTCCATAATCAATGCCTCAAAGAGGAAGCCTAGTAGCGCAGATATTCAGAAACGCAGCAAAGGAAACTCTGGCAAACGGAGCGAACCACTGAAGGCTAAGAACACAATGCAACTCAATGGGGTTGCACTGCTCTCGACAAAGGAGAAGGTTCAAAAGCAGAATACCCATAACTGCAGCAAAGGTGCATTACCAAACCCTAATGCAATAAACAATCACTAGAAAATCACCGAAAATTACCTAAAACAATTGTCACAACAAAGGAAAAGATAGGTTTCCACGGCAAATTAAAGCAACAACAGTAGCAGAAGACTGCCCGACACAGCTGCAACAGAATCGCAGCAAACAAACCTATTGAATAAGCCCAAGAATAACGATGCAAGAACATCGAATCACTCATAGGTACGATCACTCTCTAGTACACGACGGAGAGAGAACTAGAGTGAGCCTGAGATGCGCCAGCGCTAACCAGGGAGAAAGAAAAGTGACGCGTGGGGCCAATTCAATGGATCCGCATTTCGAGATATCTGGGGGGCACTGTCAAGCTGGAGAATATCTTGAGGTACGGTAGAGTGGTACATCTACACCTGAGGCGACTTACCTAGGGTGGCAATGCTTTACTCGCCAAGGAAGTTTCAGGGAAATTTGAGAATATCCTGAGGTCGGTGGTGAGACAAAATACTAACCCTAGAAAGGCTTCCTAGGGTGGCAATGGCTTCTCGCAAGGGAAGTTTCGGGAAATTTCTTTTTATTTTTTTATTTTTATTTTTTTTTTTTGAATGGAAGGCTCTGATACCATTTTGAGAGAATATATTGCAATTGTATTTCTTGTATCTCATCAATCGATTGAATAGGTCTATATATAAGGAATTCTTATACTACCTAGCTATTTAGGAATACAAATTATAAACTAATTAGGAATCTAACTCCAAATAGAACTCTATTTACAACTAATTCTTAACAATTATCAAACCATAACTTTGCAGGCAAGGACAACTTGAAGCCAATTTCCTCTAACAATTTATGAATCCAAATTAATTCACAAGTAGATTGTGTCGTAGCTCGATCTTCTGATTCAACACTCGATCGTGAGACTACATTTTGTTTCTTGCTTCTCCACGATATCAAGTTTCCACCCACAAAGACACTATCCTGAAGTTGATCTTCTACCAACCTTTGAACCTACCCAATCCGCATCTGAAAACACTCAATGCCAAATGCCCATAATTACTGTAAAGGAGGCCATGACCTGGATTACCTTTGAAGTAGCACAAAATTTGTCCTAAAGCTTCATAGTGGATAACAGTAGGAGAAGACATAAACTGGCTTAAGGCGCTCATAGAGTAAGCAATATCCGGAAGTGTTATCGTAAAATAATTCAGTTTGCCCACCAATCTTCTATACATCTCAGAATTATCAAATAGCTCACCATCAATTGAAAGTTGCAAATTAGGAGTCATTTGAGCATTGCATGGCTTGGCACCCAACTTTTCAATTTCGTTCAGTAAGTCAAGGACATACTTCCTTTGAGATAAGAAGATGCCTCTCTTACACCTAGATACTTCAATACCCAAAAAATACTTCAATGATCCTAAGTCTTTTGTTTGGAACTGAGTCTGGAGAAATGACTTGAGTGATGTAGTGCCGGCTGAATCACTCCCTATAATAACAATGGCATCAACATAAAGTACAAGTAGAATCAAACCAGTCTTAATATTTCTGAAAAATATAGAATGATCAGAAGTACTCTTCTGCATGCCAAATTGGTGTACCACATTGCAAAATCTACCAAACCAAGCTCAAGGACACTGTTTTAGGCCATAAAGAGATTTGCGAAGTTTACACACTTTACTCGACTCCCCCTGAGCAACAAAGCCTGGTGGTTGCTCCATGTAAACTTCGTCCTGAAGATCCCCATGAAGAAAGGCATTCTTAACATTCAGCTGATGTAAAGGCCAGTCAAAAGTAGCTGCTAAAGAAATAAACAAACGAATAGAAGGTCAAATGAGTAGCTTGCTAAAGATAGAAAAACAATGACCGAATTAGAAGACAATTTTTTGGCGATCCCCATGAAGAAAGGCATTCTTAACATTCAGCTGATGTAAAGGCCAGTCAAAAGTAGCTGCTAAAGAAATAAACAAACGAATAGAAGACAATTTGGCTACAGGAGAAAAAGTATCAAAGTAATCAAGGCTATAAATCTGAAAATAGCCCTTAGCAACTAACGAGCCTTGAGATGAGCAACAGACCCATCAGGATTCACTTCAACGAAGAAAACCCACTTACAACCAATAGCTTTCTTACCTACCGGGAGAGGCACAAGATCCCAAGTACCATTAGTATCTAAGGCAACCATCTCCTCTTTCATTGCTGCACACCAACCAGATGGGACAAAGCTTGAACAATACTTTTAAGGGTAGAAACAGAGTCTAGGTTACTTACAAAACAACGAGATAAAGAAGAAAGATGATCATAACTGACAAAAGAAGAAATAGGATAGATACACTTGCGTTTACCTTTTCAAAGAGTAATGGGAAGGTTAAGGTCTAACTGAGGAGGGATGGCACACGCTCAGGTTGAGTAGAGGGAATCAAATCTTTTGTTGAAGCAGTAGGTGGGGGAAGTGAGTCAAGAGTTCCTGGTCTCCAGGAATAAACCTGTTCAAAACAAGGGCAAGCAGATGCTGATAAGGGCAAGCAGATGCTGATGCAGGAGCAGGAATAGGAGCAGCAGATGTTGTAGCAAGAGCAAGTGCAAGTTCAGAAATAGGAGCAGGAGCAGGAGAGTTAGGAATTTGCTGGATAGAGTAGACTAAAAGTTCATCATCCTCCCCCACTCTTATATATAGGAGGAAAAAATAGAGTACTTTCAAAAAATGTGACATCCACAGAAACAAGACAACGGTCAAGATTGAGAGAGAAACAATGATATTACTTTTGATGCCGAGAATACCCAAGGAAAATGCAACGAAGGGACTTTGGATCTAATTTGGAAACTGTGGACGAACATCACGAACAAAACAAGTATAACCAAAAATATGAGGTTCAATGGGGAATAGAAGCTTAGAAGGAAACAAGACACTATAAGAAATTTCACCATTAAGCACAGAAGAAGGCATGCGATTAATCAAAAAAACATGCAGTAGAAATAGCATTAGCCCAAAAATGTTGAGGAACCTTCATTTGGAATAGAAGTGCCCTAGCAACCTCAAGAAGATGTTGATTTTTTCTTTCTGCAACCCCATTTTAGGAGTATCAACACAAGATGTTTGATAGAGGTTGATTTTTTCTTTCTGCAACCCCATTTTAGGAGTATCAACACAAGATGTTTGATAGAGAATACTATTCTGTGACCTATAAGATTGGAAGGAACTAGATAGATATTCTTTAGTATTATTACTTTGCAATATGCGAACAGAGGTATTAAATTGAGTTTTAATCTCAGCACAAAAGGATTAGAAAATAGAGAATATCTCAGAACAAGTTTTCATTAAAAATAACCAAATAACATGAGAATAATCATCCACAAAAGTAACAAAATACATAAAGTCAGTTTTAGAAATAATAGGACATTGACCCCAAACATCAGAATGAACTAACTCAAAAGGGGATGAAACCCGTGTATTGACTCGAGGAACTAAAGGTAAACGATGATTTTTGGCACATCGACAAGATTCACATTCTAAAATTGATAAAGACTGAAACTGCGAACACAACTTCTTTAAAATAGACAATAAAGGATGGCCCAAACGATAATGAACCTCAAAAGAAGATAGAGCACGAGCACAAGCCAGAGATAACGAAACTTGTTCGAGCACAAGCCAGAGATAACGAAAACCTTGTTCCATCCCAGAGATAAAGGCCACCCCAGCACCTGACCGTCCGTTCTACAGATAATTCCGCTTCATCCAAAAAGATCCTAAAAACACAACAATAGGTAGGATAAAATATACCCAAGTAATTTGGCTAACAGGACCAATGGCATTAACACCGAAAAACCGACGGCAAACCAAAAACCCAGAGGAAAAAACCCAATGGAAGAGGATGGGAATGCCGGATTGGCTCCTAGTTGCCCAAATACACTTGACTGAAACTGCGAACACAACTTCTTTAAAATAGACAATAAAGGATGGCCCAAACGATAATGAACCTCAAAAGAAGATAGAGCACGAGCACAAGCCAGAGATAACGAAACTTGTTCATCCAGAAGATAAAGGCCACCAGACTGACGTCCTCTACCAATAATTCGCTTCATCAAAAGATCCTAAAACACACAATAGGTAGGATAAATATACAAGTAATTTTGCTAACAGACAATAGATTAAACGAAAAACGAGGCAAACCAAAAACAGAAACAATGGAAGAGATGGGATGCGATTGGCAGTGCCAATACACTTGACAGAATATGTGAACCCATCAGCTAGAGTAACATGACAATTAAATTGTTCAGGCTCTTTAATGAGGATAAGAGACTAGGGTTACCTGTCATGTGATTTGTGCAACCAGAATCAATGACCCACTCTGATGAGAGAGACATAAAACATGTATTAGGAGTACCAGAATTGGCAACAGCAGCAATTGAGGAATCAGCAGACTAAGAAGAACGGTATCTAGAGAGCTCAACATACTCCGCAACAGAAATTGTTACAGTGTTGTCAGAAGAAGCAACTGCAGAATCTTGAGTGGCCATACTTGCCCTTAGTGGATTATTTATCAATTTCTTGCAATACCGTTTAGTGTGACCAGGTTCATGGCAAAAATGGTAGATAATAATGCTCGCCTCCCAATTAATTGCTCCATTAATACGATTATTTCCTCCTCTTCCTCTATTTCCTGGCTGCCTAGCTACCTGATTACGACTCACGAGGGCACTATTTTCATAAGGGGAAAGGGTATGAGAGCCTACAGTACGCAGTAATCTAGCGAAAGTCTCCTGAAGAGAGGTAACATCACTACCTGAAAGAACCTGTGATTTGGTAGTTTCAAAAACCAGAGCAAGACCTACAAGAAAACTCATCACAGCCATTTGTTCTCGCTGAATCTGTTGAACCTTAACATCGGGGCTAAAAGGCAATAAAACATTAAATTCCTTGTAAATCTTCTTCAATTCCATGAAATAAGCTGTAAGGGGCTTATCTTGCTTGTTGGGCCGACAAAATCCTTTGCAAACCTCATACATACGAGACAGATTACCTTTTCTCGAGTACAAAAATTCAAGATATTCCATTAATTCTTTAACAAACTCACAATGATTAATTAACCCAACCACTTCACTGTTAATAGAATCTCGAATCAATAGAAATAACTTAGCATCTTCCCTTAGCCAACTTTGCCTAGTGTCACCAATTGGTGGATCATCAATTAGATGATCATCTTTTTCAACGCTCCTCAAATAAATTCTAATTGTCTTACTCCAATCTAAATAATTAGTTCCTTTCAGTTTATGTTCTGTGATTTTATTCATTGCTAGGATCAATTCAGTAATAATAGCTTTAGTATCTTTAGGTTCAGTACCCATTATTAATAAAAACTAAACACCCTACCAGCAACTCAGAAACAGAGATACCAAAAGAATAGTATGAACCCAACTTAAATCTGACCTTTTAATACAAATAGGGGCAAAAAAGAATAGTAGTAACCTGAAATGCGAAAGTAATTTTGACAAAACTGGGAATGCCCCTACCAAAACTTCGCCGGATCAGAAAAACAACCACCTAAGTAAACAGTTGACCTGGAGTCGAAGTCAGAGAACAAATTCCGATCGTCGGACGCGCCGCCACGTGCCAACACATGGTGCTGTAACAGAAAATAGATCAGCGCGGGAGGCCCACGCACAGCGAATCTAGTGACCGGATTTTGAGGAAACACGGGGGTAGGCGAGGAGACAAAACAGTGACCCCAAAGTGGTCAACAAGACTGACAGCAATGAGAGATCACCGGAATCTTCAATGCAAACGAGAAAAATAAATTCTAACAAGCCAAAGGCTCTGATACCATGTAATTCAATGTGGGAAAAATATTATTATGTAGTTTTTCATCAATAGGGTCACATATATATACATATACAAGATACTATAAAGCTATCAGATATGTTAACAGCATATTAAGTAAGCTATCTCAGCGTAAGAGATTCGTAGGGCTCCACGCTACAGATCTTCAATCTAATGAGAGGAGGAACCGGATTTTTGAGGGAAACACGTGGTAGGTGGCGATGGAGACTCAACTCAGTTGTCGATTTCTCATGAGAAGTTGGGGCTCAACAAATGTAATCGACAGCCAATTTGAGGATGGACACGGTGGCTAATCTTGTCATACGCAAAACTTCAGCACAGAAATTAAATTTTACTAAACAAATTGCGAAATATGCACGTCTGAACCTATAAGAGTGTGAATACACAGATATATTGTGACGAAAAAAACATTATTATTGTAGGCTTGGATTTTTGTATATTCATCCACCAGAATGGATATTCAGGGATGTATCATACATTAATATATATATATTAGTAGACCAAATATGTATATCTGTAAAAAACCTATTAGGAATCTAACTTCCATATAGCAGAACTCTATTTACAAAACTAGTCCTTAAACACCTTCTAGAGAGTTCTCACAGAGTTGGTGATAGAGAAAACAAGCAGTATTATAATCTGCCCTGCCCTCAAGTAAAATGCAAGAGGGCATTAAACCTTGACACAATTCATAAATAGTGAGTAGTTTCTGACAAGAGTGATAATGATGAGTTGATAAAGGTCTAATTACATACCAATATTTCACTCCACACATCAATAGGGTCACATATATATACATATACAAGATACTATAAACCTATTAGGAATCTAACTCCTAACAGAACTCTATTTACAACTAGTCCTTAACACCTTCAAAGTTCTCAATGAGAAACAAGAGTATTATAATCGCCTGCCCTCAAGTATGCAAAGTCATAACCTTGACACAATTCATAATAGGGTAGTTTCTGAAAGAGGATAATGTGGGTGATAAAGTCAATTAATACCAATATTTCACTCACAACAGTTCACAAGAATCATACCCATGCATAGTTATTAAAGGCGTGCCTGAGGTGTAATCGGTTTACTGAAGTTAAAAATCTATAGAACTACAAATCTAGATTCGGTCTGGTATCATTTTTCATCATGCCAAGCAGCCTATTCCCCTAATACTTTGGATCAATAGGGCTAATAAATATGAAATAAAAGTTTTAAGTATGAAGTTATAAAACATATTCCACCAAAGCTCTTGTACACAACACATCTCTCCATGAATCCCTCAATGTGAATTGGAAAATCACAAACATTACTGAAGTGCAGACACAATGCAACTCACCCACCAACATCCCAAGGTCAATACGAAAGATTTGTACTTACCATCCACTAATAGTATGTCTCCAACCTCAACATCATTCACAAAGTCATCATAATTGACACTGACCGTGTCTTTTGTGTTGACACCTCTTTTGATTGTGAAATTAAATTCTTGTCCCTCTTTTAGTGTAATCGGTTGAGGTACATCCCCACTTCTAACCTCAGGACCCTGCAATTGTTAAAAGAATCTAAAAGACCTTAACACTTGAAAAGTGGTCTAAATATATTTCGTTTCACAAGAAAATTAGAAAGATAGACAGCAACTAGATTTAAGTAATTTCATTATGATACATAGCTTGTTTGGCATGCATCCTGCACTTGTTGGGCAGGTTGGAGGGAGAAAATTGCATTTCCATTGGCAGCATTTCAATACAGATTGACATGTGATAAATGTGAAAGCTATGTTGCACAGAAGCACAGAAATAGACACGGGGAAATGATATTTTAAAAAATATATGAAACGGAAATGCAGGGAAAACGCGTAAACAAAAGACATAGGGACATATTTATAAATATAAAAGATAAATCATTATAAACTATCAAAGATATCCAATGATAAGTCAGCATCCAATCAACATCAATCATATCCAAAAGAAAAAAAAAAATCATTTATGAGTTCCACAATCATAAAATATAGATATTTTGTGGATTTGTATTCCGCGCTTCCTCTAGTTATTACCCAATTTATGGGAAATGGCCTCGAATGTTTATGAGGAGTTTCCAGACGTTTTCAAAACATAGAAATAGCAGCTTCCCATGCAACATGGTGAATAGTAATAGTGAAACCAGCAGCTTATCAACTTCCACAATTAACCTCAAACAAAACTCTATTTTTCTTTCTTTCTTTTTTTTTTTTTTTTTTTTTTCCTCTAGTTTATAACCCGCGTAAATTTTATTGCGAAATGGCCACTGATGCGCAAATCGCGTTACATGAGGAGTCTTCCAGTACGTTTTTCAATAACATAGCTATGAATGCAGCTCTCTCTTCCCAACCTGCAACATGCTACGTGCAAGTAGTAATCAGGCAAACCAGCAGCGACTTAAGTTCAACTTTCCAGCAAAAATTAACCTCAAACAAAACTCGTATTTTTCTTTCTTTCTTTTTTTTTTTTTTTTTTTTTTTTTTTTTTCTTTTTTTTTTTGGTTCAGGGCCACACTTTGCCCGGTCGGCTGGTGGTACGGTACGAGACACGGACGGAGGCCTGGAGGGTCTGGTTTAGGGAAAGTTCGTTATGATAAGGTCTGTTGCACTTTTTTGTCGGTTAACAATTTAAAAGTTTTTTAGAATTAGTTCATTATTCTGATGGTCAAAAACAGACGCCAAGTTTAGTTAAACCTTGTCTCCCGCTGTTTTAACTTGACCTTCCAAAATCTAGTGTACAATGTTTAATACCTTTCTGACAAGCCAAGCCAGAAGATCAGACTCGATATCCCTATGATATCTTGTATTATCTTAATTTATAAAATCTCTTGAATCCAGAACGTACAATTATCTACCAGCTGGTATACCAGACATTATAGAAATAATCGTCAAACATCTTACGTCATCCACGACGTTTTGTCAAGCATTGACATTCTTTAAACTAGCTCATCCAGCATGGTCTCTTCTGGTTTGTGTACGCTACTAAACTGGCGCCATGCGTCCTGTCCCATGCGGACATTTATTGTAGGACCGCTCAACTGCCAGCCAATTCTATTCCAGCTGGACGGACGGGCCGGGGGGTTGGGTTGGAGTAGAAACTTAAGGGTCTGTGCATTTGTCAGTAACAATTAAAAGTTTTTAGAATTAGTTCATATTCTGATGGTCAAAACAGAGAATTTATAAACCTTGTCGCTGTTTTAACTGACTTCAAAAAGTGGGCAAGTTTAAACCTTTCTACACAGCCATCATCAACTAGATATTTGAACTAATTAAAACTTATCAGAAAGAAATATACCTTGGTATCCAGCATTATAGAAATAACCTTGTCATCAGATTGAGCATTGAATTCTTTAACTAGATCAATGGTCTTCTGGTGTGATGCATGGTCTCCATGCGACATATTTAGACGAGCCACATTCATTCCAGCTTCTGCTAATTTCCATATCATTTCACGTGAATTTGTGGAAGGACCAATTGTACAAACTATTTTTGTTTTTCTTAGAGAATTTGAAGTTATTTTTTCCCTTCCCAATATCTGGCTACTAGTCAGAACAGAAAAATTCAGATTGTCCTACAAGAATGAAATGTCTCCAGTTAACAAACTTGTAACAGAGAGAAAAAAACTCTTTAAACATTTGAAAGAGGAAAAACGGATAAAATTTGTGCCAGAAATATCAAATTCAAAACAATTCTAAGCTATTCTCTGAATAAGAGTTATAGAATCTCATCAATTTGTTTTATATGGCTTTACAATTAGAAGTATTCTGATAAAGAATGCCTTTTCCTCACTCAAAACGAGAAAGAAAATTACAAATTCCACACTTAATCAAAACACAAATATCACTGTCATGTTTTGAGCAATAGTCATCCTGGATTGCTCATTAGGATTTTATAGTTCTAAAGAACACAATTAGAGATAAAAGCAAAAAAACCAATCAATAACAAGAGTAAAAGAAGAAAATCCAAGAAGAAATATATATTATCAGCTATTTAAGATCTAAGTCCTCCTTAATGCTTCAAAAATGGAAATATTCATCCATTCTGTTTCTTTTCCTTTTCTCAATATTTCTCCGGAAACAAACAGCATAGAGTAAAAGAACATGAAAAGAAAGTAAACTCACATCAGCAGTTAAAACTCCATTAGCAGATGTGAGTTTCCCATGCTGAGGATTCTGCTCAGTAACCGACATCGATCTAACAGCAAAGTCTCGCTTCTGATAGAAACATCTCCTTCTATAAACTGTCGATTCAAAAAGCGAAACATCACTAAAATTTTTCGACGATGATAAAAAGAGATTATGATCCTTTGCACACGTTCTAGCAGAAATATGGTTAATAGCCGCCATTTTCAGAAGCTCAAGCTCTGGTTCTTCTGTTTTGGTTATACAGAGAGAAGTTGTAGAGAAGTTGTCCAGAGATTGACAGAGAGACAGAGAAAGAAAGAGAAGACCGATGCGTTGCTATTGAGAATTTGGTTTTGGTTTTGGTTTTTATTGTTGCAGAGCCAGACAATAAAGAAGAAGAGAGGAGAGTTTTTTGTTTGTATGTTGGGACAGTTGGCTGCGCCTGCGCTGCTTAAGGTTGATTGAGTTTTCTTTTTGTGATGGAAGTAAAAGAAGGTCTACTCCCGCACTCGCGGGTTTCGTGCACTTTCTGATTATTGTGGATCTCTATTTTCTCTTTTTTTATTTTTTAATTGAAAGATTTTTTTTTTACAGTAATGAATTGGAAGTTTCTTTTTTACTTACTTAAAAAGGAATTCTTAAATTCTGATAATTTTATAAATTTATCATAATTTATTTTCAATAATTTTATAATTTGATATAATTACATAATAATTATTGGATTTAGATTGTATAATTAATAAGTATATCTTTTCAAATTCTCAACTTATATAATAAGTATCTATTTAATTTTTATGAATTAATATAATGATTTTACATAATAATTATATTTAAGATTGAAAATGATAAATGCATTTTTTGAGTTCTCAAATTTATATTATATTTATTTTTTATTTAAATTTAGTTTATCTACAAAAATATTCATGATAACACCGTTGGAATAGCCGCCCGTCATTCCAGAAGTGCTCAAAATGTCATCTTTTCGGATTATCTTACTCGTTGCTGGTATGAGAGGTTAAGAAGTCATTGAATAGACATAACTCATATACTACCGTCGATGAACACGTTGTTACGGACAGAATGGTTGGTCCAGAAGAGATCTAAAGATCAGAAAGACGACCACAGCAGTATAAAAAAATAGAATACGCCGACCCGTATCTAGAACACAATAACGAACGTAAATTGATAAATGGTTAACTTCCGATTTTCTTAAATTGCGGTTTTTCATTGTCGCCAGAGCGTTAGAAAACAAGAATAAACGAAGACAGACCGAAGAGAGTTTTTTTTTGTATATGAATAATCCATTGGTCATGCGAGCAGTTGGCTGCGCATCTGAACGACATGCTCCTAAGGATTGATTGACGATTGTACTTTTCTTTATCGTGAATTGCAGTACGAGTGATGAAAACGTAAGCGATCTACTGCCTCGCTATATCGCGTTGGACTTTAATCTATCTAAAGTGCTATCTTAATAAATCTGAATAAGTTATATGTAGAGATTTACTGCAAATTTTATCCACTAGTGGTTTTTGATTTATTAATTTAAAATGAAAGAACTATTTTTTTATTTACTAGGTAATGTATTATGTCAATGAGTTTCTCTTCCTTTTATATTCTTACTTAAAAGGAATATTCTTAAATTCTGCCATAAATTTATAAATTATATCATAATTTATTTTCAAATAATTTTATAATTTGATTATAATTACATATATAATTAATTGACGATTATATGATGTATAATTTAATTAAGTTAATATCTTTTTCAAAATTCTTCTAACTCTATAAATAAGTATCTATTTAATTTTATGAATTTTAATATAATGATTTTACATAATAATTATTTTATATTAAGATTGCAAAATGAATAAATGCCCCCATTTTTGAGCTTCTTCAAATAAGATTGAAAATGATAAATGCATTTTTTGAGTTCTCAAATTTATATTATATTTATTTTTTATTTAAATTTAGTTTATTGTAAAATTAATATAGCTATTGAGTTCTTGCTTTACTTAAATAAAATTCAATATTGACACAATAAATAACAAAATGATTATATAAGTAGAAATAAGGATAAATATTAACTCTTATTACTTAAATTACCTTAAAATTAAAAATGACGAATAAAAATTCTTCAAGGCATTTGGTTCAACTTATTGGTGATTTATTTCCAATAATTAAGTTATTGATATTTGTTAAGGATTTTAATAAGAAGTTAATAACTGATAGAAATATCTTTCACCTATATTTTGAAGTTTTTTAGTTGATTTATATCTATATTATATTTGAATTTTAACCCCTATAAATAAGTTTTCTATTCAGTATAATTTTAAAAACTTTAGTTAATATTTTTATTTAATAACACATTAAAATAATAAATTCACCATGCATATTATTATTATTATTATACAACATAATATTAATATATAATATATATATGTATATTATATTAAATATCTTTATCATTTATATATAAACAATTATACTTTAATAATCATTTTATCATCACAGTAACCGCCAATAAAATTTTACTAAATACTAAAATTTATCGACTAACTTTTATCGGTTATCAACTATCAGCAACTGTTATCAACTATTATTTGGTATGAACTAACTAAATGGGCCAATTTTTAGAAAGAAAAAGAATAAAAATTCTCTTACTAAATTTATAAATTTAAAAGTAATAAACACGATATTTTCAATTCTAAAAGTTTGTAGTGTAATATTTTTACTTTTATTTTGATGGTAAATTTTATTTTAAATTTACCGTAAATAAATAAAATTTAAATGAAAATAAATATAAGGTGGAACACAAGCTTACACTTTCGTTTAATTTCTTTTTTCAAAAAAAAAAAAATCTATATATTTGTAACGTGCTTTTGGAATAAATTAAATAATTGAAATTTCATTATTTTCAAAATATAATTCAACTCATAATATTCCATGCATATGGTTTCTCTCTTTCATAATGATGGATTTAATGTGACGATGGAATTTACTAGTTCTCTGGATTGCAACTATTTTTTCTTAATGAAACAAAAGAATCTAATTGATCAACAACTATTTGTCTTAATGACTAGTGTGAACCCCTCCCCCGAAAACACAGGCATATGATGCATATGACTAAGGCCAGAAATGCACGTGAATGTGTGAGTCGCCACCTTGTTTAATTATTTTAACACATGTCATATGATGCAATGACAAGGCCAGAAATGCACGGTGAATGTGTGGAGTCGCATTTTTTTTAATAAAAATTCCACCTTGCTTTAAATATTTAGGGCTTAAAAACTTAGGAAAAAACCCTAAGTGACTCCAATTATTAAAATTAAGTACCTAATTACTAGATAATTACCCAATGTTTAACGGCAATTCTACGAACCCGAGGTGGGATCCCGAACATGTCATGCTGATGAAATAACCAAAAAAAAAAATGAATGCTTTGCAAGGTAATTTGCGACCAAATGGTAATATTAAGTGATTTCGATCTTGCCCCGCTCGGCGGTTAAATCTCCAAAACGTTCCAATATCGTACTTCCGCTTGCTAATGGAAGATCAAAAAGTCAACGTTAGTTCGATAGGCCCTCTTTTTTAAATAAAAGGGCTTTGAAGGGTATGCCTTAATGCATGAGTGTGTAGTATGCTTTGTCTTATTTTGTTTAGGCCATTTTTGCCAAAAAATTATTGATTTGATATTAGGCCATTGTTGCCCCCACAAATGTTGATTTTAAGGCTTTTTAGCCAAAAGATTGATTTTAGGCAACTTGTTTTGCCAAAAGCTTGATGTGTTTAGTGCCCGATTGCTTCGCCCAAAATTGATTGATCATTAAGGCCTTTTTTATAAAAACCTCCAAAAATGTTGATTTAGGCCCAATTCAGTTTTGCCCATAAAGCTGTTTTGATTGGGCGATTGTCGCAATTAAATTAGGTTCGGCTTTTAAGGCTTTTAGCCAAAAGATTTGATTAATTTAAAGGCTGTTTTTTCCCAAGACTTATGTTTTAAGCGAATTTGTCGCTAAAAAAGATTAATTCTCACTATAAGCAATTGTTATCAAAATTATATCTAATTGTATATCTGCCTAATGTAGTGGCAAATTTTATTGCCCCAGAGAATAAACGTGTTTAATCAAGGCCTTTTAGCCCTATCAAAAAAAAATTTATTGATTAATAGGTATCTTAAGCATATCTTACTTGATCTAAGAATACCCGAATTGTTTGAATATAAAGGCGATCACATAGTAACTATTTTTTTTTTTTTTTTATTGATAACTAGGCCTTTAGCCAGTCACAATATTGTCGGATATTAGGCTTTAATTACCACGATTAATTTAATATTAACCGGGATCTAGCACCTAAAATTTATTTAATTGATCTCAGTTATTGCCCTTATATGATGATCGCTGAATGCCCCTATTTATGCCATGTTGATAGAATTAGGAGCTTAAGAAGAGAAGCATTGCATGATAGCTGTCTAAATTTAAAATGCTCAGCAGCTGGTAGTTTATGTTATACCTGATGTCAGTCGTTCTTGGCCACTTTCTCTACCTCCTAGGTTAATGCCTCCTCGTTAAGGCGAATATTAATTTTAATCAACTATTACGTGACCATAATTAACTAAAGCAATGATAAGCCTAAATTTAAAGCCTTTAAATTAAAATGCAGAAAAGTGTAAAGAATCGCAAGCGATGCCTAGGTGCAGATAGGTAGCCAGTGGGTTAGTTCTGTCAAACAACAATTCTGAGTGACAGTAAAAAAACTGAGACCCTCCGGCGCACCTAATTTTATAGCAAAAATTAGGGTGGATGGCCTAACCTCGGGTTAGTGCCCGCTGTCGAGAGCGCGCAGCTTGCCGCCGAGTGAGAGCCCCGGCCGCACCGGCACCTCTGATCCTGCCCTAGTGAGATGGCGCGCCTGCTGCCGCCGCTTCATGCCGGGCCGAATTGCGAGCTGCCACCACCGCGCTAATCGAGGCTGGCCGCAGCCGCGTCTATGCCAGCGGCCGAAACTTTCTAGTTTTACGTTCCGGCGGACTTTCTAGTTTTACGTTCCGGAGGCTTTTTCGGGAGTTTCGGACCTCCAAAAAATATTTCGGGACCAGTTTCGCGATCCTCGCGACGTCCCTGACGTTTTAAGTACCATATTGGCATACTTCAGGTAAATTTCCAAAATGGCCTCCAATCTGGCCGGACTGTTTGCAGTCCGGGAAAACTGGCTTTTCGAGCCTCAAAATTTGAGTATTCACAGTACTCAAACATTCTGTCGTCGACCGTTTCTTTTGGATTTTACAGTCGGCTATTTTCTCTCGAGTCCTTAATTTTTGCCTTGGAATGAAAGAATTTCCTAGCGGGATATTTCTTTTTTTTTTTTTTTTTTTTTAGAGGCAGCCGAACCACCGCCGTTGGTTTTTTCTTTGAAATGATAATGATTCAAATCATTGGATTTTATGTTTTGCAACTTAAAGATGTTTTTGTCTCATTGAGGACTTAAAAAGAATAGAAAATTTTGTCCTCTTTAGAGCGACTTGAAAAAAGTATTTTTTCCCCTTAATGAGGGCTTGAAAGAGATTTTGCCTCCTTAGAGGTGCACTTTCGAAAGATGTTTTGCCTCTTAATGAGGGTTTGAAAAGAGATTTTGCTCCCTCTTAGAGGGGGCGGGGACTTGGGTGGAAAAGATGTTTTGCCTTCTTAATGAGGGGCTATTTTCGAAATAGGATTTTGCCTCTTAGAGATTTGAAAGTATATTTTGCCCCTTCTTAATGAGGCGCTGTTGTAAAAGAAGATTTGCTTTTATTTTTGCTTTTATTTTTCTTTGAGAACCAGGTCCACAAAGTCGCAATAATGATCAAATGTCTTGGTTCTTGCCCGAATGAAAAAGCTCAGTTGGTTATTGGTAGCGGCCTTTCACCTAGGCTTATGCTAAAAACAAGGATTATACCAATATTAACCAGCGTTCTACCCTGGGTTTAGTGGTAAAAGAGAATTTGCCGATGGATTGGGTTTTCACCTCTGGGTTGTGTATTGATTTTTTTTTTTCTAACACTTGCCCCTGAATATACCGACTTGCGAGGATTTTGCCCCCTGCCATTGAGAGAATTGACTGCCCTTATTACAACTGAAATAGAAATTCTTCTTAATTGAAAGAATCTAAAACAATTCTCAGTGATTATCTTCTGTGATGGAGAATGGTGAAACGTTTCTTATCACTTCTGCCCCTTAGAATGCGTGCTGACCAATGGAATACTTCAAAACATTGCGTGCTTATTGGTGTTGCACTTGTCCAATCGATTGAGGAATCAAAGAGAACAAAGCCACTTATATGACTCGAGGAAACAGACAATGTGGATGACATCGCTCGTCTGGATGGATCGAAGAAACAATGGTCTGAGTGGAGATGAGGTATTAAACAATGACCTCTCAACGATTGTGTTTGACATTTTTTAGGGTTGTTTTGGAAACCCCGAGGATTGAATTAACATTTTCCTCTCTCTTTTTTCTTTTTCGAGGAATGACTCAAAGAGTGACGCTTTCAAAACGAACTTTTGAGAATGACTCGATTTTTGTGATTCGTTGTGGAATGACCACTGGTGAGACCACTTGGTGATTGGAGACTTGCATTTTAGAGACTCATTGCCGAGCACTTGCATTTAGAGACTCAATTTTTCTTTGCTATTGCGAATTTTGACTGCAAGGAAACTCAGTGCATTCCTGGAAAATATGATTTATATAACTCCCAATGGAGACCTTTGAAGCGCGATTTTTTTTTTTTTTGCTCTTAACTTTGCCCAACCCAAGTAGCCGCTCGTTCGCGGCTTTTCGACTTCTAGCAGCGCTCTTCCCTAACTTTTTCCTAGACCGCCGCTTTCGGCGTTTTTCCAGCATATACCTTAGCCGAGCCGAAATTTCATGCCTGAAGCCTTACCTTTCAAGTTTTCAAACTTCCAGCTTTATTATTCTTTTCTCTTTTTTTTATTTTTTTTTAATTTATTTGGCAAGAGAAAATGCTAATTTATGATGCATAACTTAGACTTTTGTGACCGCCGCCATTTGTGCCGCTTGGCCTTACGTATCTCCAAGAACTACTTATCGGGGGATGCCGTTAGCAATCAGGATCTTCGCTATTTCCTTCCGTGGATGCCGAAACTTCGTGCGTCGACTGTGCGGAATTCATCTACACGACTTTGATGTTAGCCCTGCGCAAAATTCTCTTTCCGTTCTTGGTGCTGAATTTACTTCCGACTGCTGTTGGGGCCAAAATTCAATTCCGACTTAATGACTGATTGTGGCAATTCATTTCCAATTTGATTTCTATCGAGATTCCTTTCCTGACTTGATATTTTAATACAGAATTCATTTAATCCTGAACTTGATTTCTCGCCGGATTCTTCCCTGACTGATGGTATCTTTTGCGGGATTCCTCATACCCGACTGGATGCTCTTTGCGGGCATTCCTTCCCGACTTGATGATTGAGTGCCAGAATTCATTTTCTGACTTGTGATCTTCTTGCGCGGGATTCCTTCCCGCCGCCTTGATGCTACTTTGCCGGGATTTCCTTCACCGACTGATGTCATTTACGCGGATTCATTCCTGACTTCCTTTGATGCATGTTAGAATCAACTATTGACTCGAGCTCGCCTTTTTATGATAGTGAGACCCTAGGCCGAATCTTGACTTTTGTTGTGCTAGTGGTTTTACCACTGGTACTTAAATCAATGACTTGCTATTCATCACAAAGAGTTTCTGAATACCTCACATTGTCGGTTGCCGATAACTTTGGCGCTGTGTTGAGCTGTTGAAGAAGCCTTTATGCCTTTTGAGCTTTGTGGCTTCGCCATTTTGAATTCTTGAGGTTTAATTTGATCCCTTTTCTTGCAACTTTATCTTCCTCCGAATTTGAAACATTCCTCAATGCCGTTCTCCTCTCCATAAGCCGAAGAATTTTGATGAGGACTTCTTCCTTTCCTTTGCCTTTTGAGAAATGATCCTTGTTATAAGGACACTTACTTGTTGCATGCCCCTGCGCTTGGATTTTCAATGGTGTTTGTTGTCATCCAATTTGCTGGAACATGACTTGCTACTTCTTAACTTGCTTATTTCAAAAGTGAGCCAGCCGCCCTTGCGTTCTTTGTCCTTATGGCCTGTAAATGAATTTGCCTTCATCTACCCTTGATGGGCCTTGAATAACCGAGAGCTTACAGTTGACCCGTTATTTTGAAACTTGCCATTTCCAGTTGTTAGGCTTTGTCCTTGATTTCTTTCTTTTGCTGTTACAGAAGCTTCCTTTTTGACCCATTTTTTTTCTTTTGCCTGCCTTTGCCTTCCTTTTGACCAGTGGGTTCCTTTTGTCCCGTATTTTCCTTTGCTTGCCTTAGAAGCAGCCCTCTTCCAGATAAAGAATTTCAAGGCCAAACTTGATTCTGAGATGACTTGAGTAGTGTATGGATAGCATTGGAGATGACTTGAGTAGTGTATGGATAGCATTGCGACTTCTGAGATGTATGGATAGCATTGCGACTTCGTGCAGACCCAACCCAATTCCAAACATAACTTCTTTATTATGTCGCTTTTAAGCTCAAAATTCAGACACGTCTCTGTCGGAGCATCTTTCATTCTTGGGTTTTCGGAGAAACCATTCTGGCCTTAACCCCTTCAATCGGCTTTGCCTTGGTACTGTTTGAAGTCTTGAGTACCCTTTGCTGGATCCTTTCCATGATTACCCTTTAAAACTTCCCCTTTAATGGTGCTTCTTAGGATGCCCCCAACTTTGATTGACGCAGAGCAAATGAATGCATTTTTCTTTGCCAATTTTTTTTATCATCATTTTTTTTTTTCAATTTTTTTTTTAATTTTTATTTATTATTTTATTCGATTTTTTTTTGCTTTCACAGTCGAAAGGAATAGCGCCGAAAGGAGTATAAAACATGATCTGCGAACGTTAAACTGATCCCCTTTTTTTATTTGATAAGACAAAATTTGTGTAACAAAGAAACACTTATAGATATATAAATTTTTTGAATTGAATGAAAACTTGAATGGAAATTGAAAATTAGAAAAAGCAAAAAAAACATAGGCACCCTAAAAGAAGAACTTCTAGCTCGTGGACGTGATGGGACCCTAGGATTGGATTGACTGTTAGCTGAAAATTTGTTCTTCTCGCATGCCTAGAAAGTTCGATCAGATAACGTTGTGTGCGTCTGACTAATTCCTTTGTTTCTTTTGGGAGGTTTGATCTCAACCTTCTCAGAAAACACAAACTTCATCATTCTAAGAAAAGTTTGAAAGGATCGAACGATTCTTGATTAGTAATTATTTTTTTTGCATTAATCCCATGGTTAGGCCAATGCGCGATTGCCGTTGATGTTTTCAGCCTTGCCTCTTCCCGGCGGATTGATGTGACCCGATTGTCAACCAGGTTCTTGCTAGAACAGTTTTCAAATCCAGTCATTGATTACGCATGCCCATGTCCTTGATGCGTACTCACAGTATTCATTGCGCTTTGGAAATTCCGGCTGGCCAGCGGTGCTTTGCGCGTAATGGCCTTGCCCTCTAAGGCGCAGTAAACTTTCACTGCTCCGTTAACACTAAAAGGATTGCGCACCAGATCAGTATATTGCACTCCTTGGACTGATTGCTTTCCCAAATTTCCCATACACGCTAAAGGATTCGTAGGGGATTATATACTGAGCTATATTTCATTTGTCTCACTAGTGACCCAGCATGATTCCTGCTCTTGTATTGAGGTCTTCTTTTTGATTGATCCCAACTGGGATTTAAGTCTTTCCACCTGTATTTGGTAGTTGCCAATGGAGAGAATTGGAACGTTAGGCAAGTACTGTGTTTGAAGCCGCGGCAGCATCATGTGAACTGGTAGGAACAGCGCCAGATAAATTCATTGATTATATGTCAACTTGTCTTGGTCAGAGTGATCGGTTGATCATTTGCAGCTCAGCTTTTGGCCTCTCCACACTCGAAAGGAAACGAGCGAGAAGGGCCCCTCATGTTCTTTTGCTTTAATGCCGCTTTCCAGCTTTCCCTATCCGAAAACCCTCGGTCAACCTATCCACTTCGATATATAATGGTTACTGCCGCTGTTGGAACAGCCCATCTGCCCCTACTTGCTCCCCCCCCCTCCCCCCCCCCAAATTCTTCATTTCTCTGCCCGAACCGCATCCCAAGCTACTCACAACACCCACCTCTCGTAATGCCAGCCACCCAGTCCAAAGATTGGCCCCTTATCACACTAACTGAGCAAGCCCGAGCGTCCTCCCCCGCCCCCTTCCGCTCTAGGCCCTCACCCCAAACGCGGTTTACCAGCTAAGCTCACCTATTACCTCCCCCCTAAAAGAAAATTGAGGGCACACACATACATTTTCAGGCTTTTCAGTTTTATGCGACAAGTATCGGTTCTTCCGTTTTCAAACTGTCCATGTTATGGCCATTTTTGAAACTTTGCTGGGCTTCTTAGTCTTCCTTTCGCGCCGCAAAACAAATGGACATAGCCGAGTCCATGCTCCACCTACTTCCTTGGTGCTGTGAGGGCAGTAATTAGACTCTTCTAGGAGTTTCTATGTTTCCCTCATTTTTCTGAGCTTCCTAGCATCCTCAGTAAGCCATGAAGATTGGCCAATGATCGTCCAGGTAAGGGCAGGGTTGTCGGTTCAAATAGCAGCCAGGGACTCTTGATTGGATTTACTCGGGTGTAGCTAAGGACTCACTTCCCCCAGCGGAAGCCCCATTTCCAAATTACCACCACCTAGTTCAGCCTAAGGTAGTGCGCATCCTTTGGGCTCAGCCCAATGCCTCATTCAATCTTACAACTGGCGCCTCCAGTTAGCTTCAATGAGCGTTTTGGATGTCAGTAAAGTGAATTGCTCATTTTCGTGCCATGGTGTGCGTTGTTGGCAGTTGTAGCGCTGAAGCTGTGTAGCTGGTGAGGCTTCGGTGAAGCTTGGTGATAGCACTTAGTAGGTCTGTGACTGGAACTTGGTATGGCTCAATCATTCGAACAGCGAAAATATAAAAAGTCCAATAACATAAAGAGAAACTACTTAACGTACCTGTACTTGATAAGGAACATAGATCAAAACGCATTAGAACATATACCTATATAAGGATGTTTTCATTAGCCCCGGTATGTGAGAGTGTTGCGGGCCAGAGGTAGGTATTGGGTAACGTATTGCGACTTAACCCTTGTGATGTGCGAGGGGTATGACCAAACAATGTAGCCGGATGCTGTTGTTATTAGGCGCAAGAATTGACTTGACCCGTGAGATGAGACGGTTTACCCTGCATAGCTTGGATAGCTGAGCGTAATGTTGGTATGCTATGACATCCTAGGCGATAGCGACCCAATGGCGATGTGATATGTAAGGTAGAGTGTCTTAGGGATACTGGAACAGTCCTCGATCCCTATTTTTCGAAAGGCCCTTAAGCTTCTAAAAAAAATTTTTTTTTTTGCCCTTATGGTGGCTCAAAATGCCTGAATTTTTTGGCCTTAAGGACCAAAAATGCTTAATTTTCCATGCGTCTTAAGCCGGACCAATAATGAATAGTTTTTTCAGAGTCTCAAGCGACCAAAATGCTGATTTTCCAGCCTTGCAAATGGAATGTTTTTTTTTATATAGTATTTCTCTTTTTTTATCTATTTTCCAGACCCCTTTTTTTTGCCTTGAAGTATGGTACTCATGGAAATGCAATGTGACATGCGCAACAACATCACAACTATTATAATTCTATTTTTAATGGATATGATATTCTAGCTATCATTGCGGCTGCATACAGCCCTAAAGGATAGGTTCTATTAGGCCGTATGAACACAAAATAGACGAATTGCGCCTCTTTTAAGGGACCCTTGCAACCATGAGTAAGTGATATTACATACTAATCCAATATATGTGAAACAAAGAGCTTCGCTTGAGTCCAAACTAAGTACGCATTATACTCATGGGCCCACCCCCAAAGGGATTAGGGTATGGTTAATTGCTTTCTTTGGTCATTCGGTAACTAGGAGGAACGCTTTGGCCTTGTCTCGCTAGACATAATTCAAAGAGACCTGTTTATATCCTGCTAATCATGCGCACTACTGCTATCCAGGACTCAGATAAGTGTTGAACAGGTGAGGAGAGAAGAAATTCATGATAATTTCATTTTTTTATGCAATGGAGAACAAAAGTTATTCTCAATCGTGCAAATAAATATTAAACAAATTGCATATAATGCATTTTAAAATGTTTAAATTTCATTACGTCTCATTAATTCTTTTTTTAATTTAAGCTATTCTTAAAAGAAAATGTAATTACTTAATCTTTGTTGCCGTAGGTACCCTGCCAATACAAAGCCATAGTTAATAATAACACCCTAAGAAGGGTCATGGTTAGTTTACACAACAATTTGTTAGTCCTACTTATGCCAAAATTGATTACATAATTTCCTACCATTTAAGTCAGAAAGTCACACAAACTGTTGTCTAACCCTCTTCTCCCCGAAAAAACACTAGGCATATTTATGTCATATGACTAAGGGCAATAATAAAATATGCACGTGAATGCTGTGAGTCGCTCCACCTGTTAAATTATTTTAGGCGCTAAACTTAGGCAAAAAATCCTAAGTGAACTCCAATTATTAATTAATCCTTAATTACTATTTATTAGATTTAATATCCTAATGCTTAAGGCAGCCGTTATATATCTACGAACATCCGATGGTGATCCAGAGACCATATACATGCCCATGCATAACATGAACTAAACCAAAAAAACAAAAAATGAAATGCCTTTGCAATGTCCATGTCTGCGCTAATTGCCGACCAAATGCGGTAATTGTCTTAAGTTGAATTCGTACTTGCCACCCCAGCTCTCGCGGTCCTCATAAATTCCCAAACGTCGCCTACCGTCACTCTCCGTTTGAATCGCGCACAGATCAACACGCTCAACCGCCTACGCCTCTCGATACCCGGCCTTTTTAAAAGTCGGCCTTTTGAAGGGGTATGCTTGAATGCCCTATTGAGCTGGGTATGCTTTGACTGCATATTATGTTTAGGACATTTTGCCAAAAAATTTGCACCCGTCTCGACTCCTTGACCCTTTCAGTTCATCTCTTGTTTCCATACTAAATACGTT
>NW_023591482.1:0-42619 GCF_014843425.1 Jatropha curcas | reverse complement strand
AGAGAGAGATTGGCCTCTCCTTCTTTAGTTCTCTGACCACCAAGGAACCAAGCGCAGACTCCTCGCCGTCTGACCTCCTCGCCGCAGCAGCCCGCCTTCCTTCCCTTCTCTTCCGTTTTTCATTCTGGTGGAGCGCGGAAGTTCCCACCAGCGAAGCTGGGGACCTTAGCGCGATCGAGACATCGCGTCTCCGTGCTTCCTCCGAGCAACTGCCGACTATAACTCTCCGATCGAGGTAAAGTTGGATTGTCCTTCTACCCATTTCACTCCTTTAGAAATCATTTTGCATAATTAGGCGATTAGACGCAGGAATTGATCAAATGGGGACTTAGGATTTAAAGAAATAAAATTTGGGATTTTGTTAATTTGACATAAATTGTAGTAAGTTGGCTTATAGAACTGAGTTCTATTAAATTTGCTGCGTCTTGGCGTGAAGAATTGCAAGATTTAAGGAACCAGAGTACCTCCGGACAAGAGGCGGCGCGACAGCGTGATTTTCGGTGACCAGATTTCCTCCATAGGCATATATTCCGAATGTTTTTTTTTTTACTAGAATCTAGTTTGCAATGTCAGTTTTTTCACTTTGATAGTTGGTAAGTAGTGTTCGAATCATTAGACGACAGAATCGAAAATTAGCTATCTTAGCCGTAAATATCCACGAGGATTGAAAATTAAGGAGGGGTTGGTAGGAAGCAGTAGCTAAGTTATGGCTATTCTAATTCACCATGATAAATTGGTTGTTAGCTTATTTTTTGTTAGCATGAGCTTGAGATTTAAATCGGAAAGTTTATATTGACTTGCTTATTAAAGGAAATCTGAGGATTTAGTGTTGTAATAATTGGTTATAGGTCGATGAAATATAAATAGGTCATCAAACGAAACCATTTTATTTGGATTGTGATATAATTTGAAAGGTGAAAATCAATGATGGGTATGCTATAAATAAGCTTATGATTCATTTTTAGTATTTTGTTTTTAGCTTATTGAAGTAATTCATAGTATAATTATATCAAGATAATTGATTTTTAAAAATTACTGTTAACGAGAGAATGGTGTTGATAATAAATGATAGGAGGATGGGATTTTATTTATTTCTTTACCTGGTGATGGGCTGGCCGATCGGTTTTTAAAACGTATTTAACTAGAATGTTTAGTATGGAATTAGAGAGATGCCCTGTTCACGGGTGTTCGGCGATTAATTTAAAAGCTTATAGGCCAAGTGTATTATGTGGAATCATTAGCTGACTAATAGAGTTATGATAGGTATCGAGTTACTATTGATTAAATTTTGGTGCAAATAAGTGTAGTACAAAAACTTGAGTAAATGCTAATAATATACTTAGATAAATGAATAATTATACCTACACTAATAAATCAAATAGATTATAAGTTTAAGAAATCAAACATTTGATACGAGAAATCCTTAAACACATAAATTCAACTGGGAAGAATAGCGACAATTGCATTAAGATAGTGTACCATTTTGTTTGAACTATAGGATAGTTTTATAAGCTGGTCTTTAAAAAAGATTCAAATATTAAATTTCAAGCAAGTACATTGTAACTAAACACTCAAAAGTTTGTAATATCTGTAATTGGTTCTTAGTATGTATTGATTTAGAGTTTATTATATTTATTTTGTCAGATTAGCTAAAAGAAGCTGATTATATTTATGTGAAAAGCAACAGAATGTTCCAGTAATATTATTGGAACGCGATTTGAAAGGCTATTATAAGTTGTGAATTAATAGTTGAATGTTGACATTATTATTGGGATGGAGGAAGGGATTTAACTGTTTGATCGCCCGACGGTGGCCTGTGTGCAATTGAATGAAGTAATATATATATTATGTGATATGTTTTTAGTAGGTAAATACCAATGTTTTTAGGGGAGGTGCTGGCGAAATTTCGATAGAACTTAGACTAGTTTTAGTTAACAATATAAAGTAATAAGTGTTATTTAGAATAAATTCTATAACTTAATACATAATAAATAAGGTATTGCTAAGTTATTTTACTGATCATCACTATTTCTTAATTATTCAATTACTTTATTTATTTTCAATTGTTATTGTTGTATTTTGCATTTTAGTTATTTATTCTATCATTTTGTTTATTGTTAATATTTATTTATTTATTTGCATGTTGGAGTATGGAATGTTAATTGTGCATTGCATTCCGATGTTTAACTTTGCAATATTTCTGCAATTAATTGAAATGACATTGTGTTGTGTGTGACAAAAGCCTTGCTTTGTGTTGTGTGGAATTGGGTATGAAGTGGGTCCACCATGGGTGTGAGACTGTTTCCTTTATAATCGGATTCCTGATTCTGATTCTGTATATTCTGATTCCCTGTTATATGATCCTGATTCTGTTTCTGTTAGCCCGGGTAAATGGGGAGATGGCGCCCCGGTGCACCTACCGTTACCCGTTTACTGGTTAACACAGGTTGGCTTCTTTATTGGGCCGCAACCGATAATCTAGATTTGATCGCAGCCCGCAGGGTGGCCTCCTGTTGTGAAGCGCCTGAATTGATCTAGATTTTGATGGAGACGACCGGGTTGCCTCCTGTTGGATGGAAAAGAAAAGAGAAAATGGAAAAATAATGAGTAGGGCTGGTCAGTGAGGATTAGACCGGTCCCAGTATGGGGATCGGCTCCCTGGTGCCATGTGAGAGGATGAGCCATGTGGGAGGGAGCGGCCATCGGGGGTTTCGGTGAATCCACTTGACTAAGTTTCCCACGTGATGTGATATATAGATGTAATAATTGTTGAGTGCTTGAGGTGGATATGCCATTTTGGTGTGACTGGCTGTGTGGAGCATATACCTAGTCGGATGACTAGGTTGAATAATATTTTACAATTGTGTGAATGCCATGTGTTGTGCAATAATTATTAATTCATTAATAAACTCACATTTCTTCTGTTGAAATCTTTCAGGAAGTTAGCATTTTCTAAAATCCGCAGCATAACTCTGCTCTTCACCGTTTAAAAAAGAAATTCGCTAATTTTAGTAATGATCAAGTTAAATAGATAAATGTCCGAAGAAACTTATATGTATACATCCGTCCAAGTAAACTCCGCAGTTATAGAACTTGTATACTTTTTAAGTTGTGTATTTATTATAGAGTGGGATAATTCTGTGGAGCCTGTATTATACACTATAGTGTATTGTAAGCGAGGGAAATTTTGTAAATGTTAAACATTTTATTGAGATGCAAATTTGTAAGTGTTTTCAGGCTTCCTACGGCCTCGGGGCCTTTAAGCTTACCTGGGCCCTAGTGCCGGTCCGGCCCATGGAGATTGGGTCGTGACAAAAAGAATAATGTTAAATTTCATAAATTAGTTTCAAAATAATTTTTTTCTTTATTAATTTAAATTTTAATAAATTTTTATTATTTAAAAATATTAAAATTATTTTTTAAAAATTGAATTTTTTTTAATTTTTTTTTCTAGTATAAATTCAAGGAGTAAACCTGTAATAAAAAATTTAAATTGTTTAAAGATAAATTGTAGATTTAGCTCCTAATGTTTCATTTTGGTGTTATGAATCAAAGTTGAGCATTTTTCCGAATAGTAAAAATAGTCAGTGAGAAAGAGGACAGAAACACGTGGAACAAACGAGAATGTGAGCAATCCGCATCCTATAAAAAACCAACGAGAGTGCACCGCAAAATTAGAATATTTGAGGAGCTGAGCACATCACCATCCTTCTTCTGTAAACGTTCGCATTCTTAATCTGTTTTTCTCCGCCCGTCACGTGGCATCTCTCTCTCTCTTTCTCTCTAATCAATTCATCGAACGAAAACGAGGCGTTTAGCTTGACAAATTTACAAGTCAACAAATGGCAAGGTGCAGTGTGATTTGCATTACCCGTCATTTTGAATTTGGTTCCCATTCATTATTTCTAGTTCAATTCCATAATTCTCATTTTGATCCATATCTTCAGTTGATTTCAAGTTAATTTCTGGCAATTGAATCGCACTTTAATATTGCTTACTTATAAGGTTTGCCTTTTCTTTGTCAAAAACCTGCTGATAATACGCTAAGAAAACTTTGGTTATTGTTTTGAAATTTGAACTGTTTGATTTTTGGGATTTTGTTAAGTGAAGATATCTTTTCTTGAAGTGATTTACTGTTTTTAGCTTCCTAAGAAAATTGTGGTTTCGGTAAATGAATATTAATGGAAGTTAATGAGTTTCAAATGAATTGGAATTTTTGGAAGGATCATTTTAGAAATGTATGTGCAGGCTTAAACTTCTCCTCCTTATAGTACAAGTGAAGAGCTTCAATTTAATAGGAAGAGTTTTATAGAGCTTCTATGGTCAAAATTGAATATGGGTTATTATTTTTATATAGATTTATTTGTATCCATTTTGTTCATGTTATAGTGAAGCACTAGTTATCAAGTAACTAATGACCCCTGCTATTAAACTTTAAAAAAAAAAAATAAAAAAAAAAAAAAAAAAAAAAAAAAAAAAAAAGAATAACAAAGAATGAGAACCTTAGCATTCATAGGAAAGTATAGAATAGTAAAAACATATATAATTCCACGATATTGATTAAGCATTTACAGATATGGTGTCTGATAAAATTCCAAATTCTTATGCAGCAATGTCAGGGAAGATTGTTCAAAATGTTTTTGTAGCACAGAATAGGCAGTTCGGGACCCAATACCGAAGGGACTGTTGTAACCCTTATACCTGCAATTCACTTCCCTTCTGTGGAGGGAAGTTGGCATGGACTAGAATATCTTCCATGCAAATGCACAACCTACCAAAACACCAGAGGGGTTTTGTTAACCGAGGAACTGTTTACTGCAATGGTCTGTTCTAGACTCTCATTATCCAGGTTGATCCAAAGCACATTAATTGCATTTTTAAACCCTAGAGATGCATCCCATTTTCTTTGATCAATATCATGCACCAACTTATTGACCTATCCTATCTGGATTTTTGCTTTTCTTTTTTTTTTTTTTTTTTTTTTTTTTTTTTTTTTTTTTTTTTTTTTTTTTTTTTTTTTTTTTTTTTTTTTTTTTTTGCGTATCATGATAGAATTGGTTTTGGAGTGGTTCTGACCAGCCTAGTATGTAATTTTGAAATGAGCAAAGGTTTTACCTTATTTTCTACTTTTGATCCTTTATATTATTATTTTGGGACTTTTGTTGCAGCTGCTTCATCTGCAACTGCAGTGCCATATCTCGACAAAGTTGATTTTCTGAAACTTCAAAATGGCAGGTGAGGAAAATCTGTGCTTATAGCATGTGCATTAATTTAAATTTTATAGTCTTTTCATGAATCAATACCTATGTTTTTGCTGCATATATTCTGTTCTTTGTCCTGTGTTCATCAGTTGAGGCAATGAAAAGTCCGTCAATAACCTCCATGTTGTCCTCACATTGTCTTGACAGTCCCCTGAATTTCTCATATGAGTGGAGGATTAAATATGTAATCCATGGGTTGGACAATCAATTTGAAGGGTTAAGCTTTTAGGTTCTTTCTTTCATTTGGTCTGTGTTGGAATATGTGGGTAATCCCACATCGAATAAATACAACTAAATGAAATGGCATATAATGTGAAGGGTGAACCAACCAAAAGGGCTTAGGCCATTTTGTGTTAAAGGTAAGCCAACTATTAAAGCCCAATATTAAAATAAATAAATTGAATTGGATTTGATAATTGCTCCTAGGGCCCAGATTCTCCAAACATGTGGTATCAGAAAGCCTGGGACCCGAAACCTGCATGAGGAAGTTCCCTTTGGGTCGTTACCCTGATGCGACCCATGTGTTGGGCATCGTATGCTTGTCAAGTGAGGTAGTTCCCACTTGAGGGGGAGTGTTGAGATATGTGGTAATCCCCACACGAATTAAATACAACTAAATGAAATGGCAATAATGTGAAGGTGAACCAACCCAAAAGGGCGCTTAGGCCATTTTGGTTAAAGCGTTGGCCATTTTGTGTTAAAGGTAAGTCCAACTCATTATAAGCCCAATATTAAATAAATAATTGAATTGGATTTGATTAATTGCTCCTAGGGCCCAGATTCTCAACAGTCTGTAACGCGACGGTGCCTCCAGCACCGAATGTGGCATCCACCGTCGGGTCTTTCGGGATTGGGCGGCGGGTGTTACATGGTCTTTATAACTTCATTCATTCTAAGTATCATATAAATTTTCAACAGATTATTTCACTGTTTATCTATGCCACTTTATATGGATGAACATATGGTCGGTGCATAGTTGTTTGATATTATTAGATCCTAGTGACTAAACTAATGTCCTACCACATCCATAAATTCAAGATGGTGAAAGAAGATGCTTTCTCCATTCTCTTTGAGTACCTTTTCTTTTTGGATATTCTAGTATGCCTGGCAACAAAGTCAAGCATAATTGAGCACATGTTAACATAAGATACACAATCTAAATTGGAGTTTCTGTTTCTGTATTTTCCTAATGAGCCCACAGTGATATTCGTGGTGTGGCTGTTGCTGGTGTTGAGGGAGAACCTGTTACCCTTACTGAACCAGTTACAGAAGCAATAGCAGCTGCCTTTGCAGCATGGTTATTGGAAAAGAAAGGGCCTGATGGATCTAGGTCTTTGAGAGTTTCTATCGGTCATGATTCCCGAATATCTGCACAAATGTTACAGGTGCGTATTTGTTGTCCCAATTATTCAGAATCTGAGAGCATAACGTTTGTTGTCTTTCCTGAATTTGGTTTTGTCTCATTGTGTTGCTGGTTTTGTTGGCATCATGATGCTTGCAGTTTCTAGTTTGGACCCTTGATCATTAGCAGAAATGTGCTTATTTAGCAATGCAGTACAGCTTTTTATAAATATAGTAACTAAAACCGTGCACATAGATCACATTTCTTCCACTTGAATTCCTTGAGTTTTTAATTTTTAAAATGTAGCCTAGGGATTTTATGCTAAATGTTTTTGCTATCAATTGTTCTTTTTTTCTAATAAAATAAGTGTGCTTAAATAAGTGTGCATATATCTGCAGTATTAGAGCTATTTTTGTTCAAGAATTGTATCATATTAACATAACAAGTTACTGAGAACTTGATGATTTAACTTGCAGGATGCTGTTTCTCGGGGTATCACTAGTGCAGGCTTGGGTATTGTTCAATATGGGTGGGTAAATGCTTCATTTTGTCTTTGCCTCAATGTTAATAAAACGTACTGTCAATACAAGAGGTCTAAGTTCAGAGTTTTTGGACCCAAATGAATTTAGCTGGTATCTGTTTGTTAAGGTTTAGATCTTGACTCCTTGGATTGGGTTGTGACGATGCATCAGATGAAACACCTTACCTTTTTTTTTTTTTTTTTTTTTTTTTTACCTTGTTTTTTTTTTTTTTTTTTTTTTTTTTTTTTTTCTGGTTGGGGGGAGGGGGGATTGACATTTGGGATGAGTTTTCACATAAATTATGGGCCTTTGAACCAGGGTGAAACGGTTGCTTTCACTTTTTCTGATGTGTTCATTGGGCTGGTCCTTTTTTTATCCTGAAGACCTCGTTCCATTGAGGGATTAGTGCTTAAATTGTAGCTGTGGTTCAAATAATTCATTGATGATATTCTTTTCTCTGTTTTCTTTCGTTTTTTTTTTGGCAACTCTATACCTGACATACCTCTTGTAGATTGGCATCCACCCCAGCAATGTTTAATAGTACACTTACTGTGGATGAAGCATTTTTATGTCCAGTTGATGGGGCTATAATGATAACAGGTAATTGATAGAAGTCATTTTTCTTGTAGTTACCGACTCTGATCTTCTATGACGATGGCCTTTGAAATGATGCTTTTACTGGTTAACACTCTTTTGTTGCATTAAGTTTTGATTAAACTCGTCTCCTTTTTATATGTTAATAGGGTTTCTTGATTTAGAATTATTTTCAACTAATCGAAATCTATGGTCGATGTTTTTATGCAAATAGCTAGCCATCTTCCTTACAATCGGAATGGTTTCAAATTCTTTACCAATGCTGGAGGGCTTGGGAAGGCTGATATTAGAGACATTTTGGACCGTGCTGCAGATTTATACAACAAATTTACAGATGAAGGTTTAGTGAAGTCAAAAAGGCAGGCAGAAGCGTCAGTAAAGAAAGTTGATTACATGACAGTGTATACATCTGATCTTGTGAAGGCAGTCCGTAAAGCTGCAGGAAATATAGGTAAAAACTCTTTGAAAACATGTAAGCAAAATTAAAACAAAACTTGGAGATGAACATCTCTTTTCTCTGTGTTAAGAAGTGCAATATGGGTGTGAATGAATGTTGTGCTCTATCCTCTTTCTGACCATTCTTATATGAGATCTCTAGTTCTAATTATTTTCTGTTTAAACATGAGTTGAATGTTGTTTACTTGCATGCGTTTTTTTTTTTTTTTTTTTTTTTTTTTTTTTTTTTTTTTTTTTTTTTTTTTTTTTTTGTTTAATTTGGATTTGCATGCTGAAGTGGTGAGATCCTTCTAATTGTTGATTGGCATTCTTAATTCATTTTTTTTTTTTTTTTTTTTTTTTTTTTTTTTTTTTTTTTTGTTTAATTTGAATTTGCATGCTAAGTTGGTGAGATCCTTCTAATTTGTTGATTGGCATTCTTAATTCATAGAGAAGCCGTTGGAGGGGTTCCATATCATCGTTGATGCAGGAAATGGAGCTGGAGGATTTTTTGCTGTAAGTTAATTCACATTCTTACGTTTAGATTGATTTGGCTTTCTTTTGTCAGTCCAAGGATTTTACCTTTTCTAACGAAACATCTAATGCCTTAAGGATCTTTTAATTTACTTTATTCTGATGCACATCTAATGGCTTCCTAGTCTTAAAACTTTTAAAACAGTTACTTGTCCTAGTTATTCAAATTTCATTGCTATCATTGACATGTAAATCAACTTTTTTGACTTTGTTTTCAAAGGGTACAATTTTGTCAGCAATAGATGTCAAGATATTCTGTTGGCAACATCCTTGTCATTGGACCTTCTTATCACTCGCCTGAGCTTCAGGTGATGATGCCAAGGTCCATCAAAATAATAATAATAATAATAATAAAGGGCGCCGATGATCTACTAAAATTTTGCAAGTGATCCTAATAGGCATATTAAGTTTAAAATCTCAATTAGAGTTCAAATAGTTGACAAGGTCTGTTGGTAGTTCTAGCATTTACAAAAAGCCATTAGTGTTAATTTGAATATATCATCATAACATTGATGGTTTGATGACATACATTGTAATCTCAATTCCCTAAAAATTTTTAAAATATTGTAGAGAGAGAGGAACTGAGTTGTGAAAAAAAGTAAGTCATATGCATGTTACACACGTTCTCATTATTAATGTTCTTTCTTAAATCCTTTGAGAAGAGAAGATTGCCTCAATGAATGATGTTTGAAGAGCTACCAACTTTGTTTAAATTTGCATGAAACTTTCAGTTCGGGTAAAAAAATGCACGAATCTTAATCTTTAATTAACCCTAGGATGTGCATATTATCACTGCATGATTTAATTTCTCACTTCCTTGGTAAGAATTCTTTTCTTGATATCCATCTAATCGACTAAAATAAAATTATCAAAGATGAATATCACTGTCTCTTGTGGAGTAAAGTAGGGGTGAGCATTCGGCCAATTCGGTCAAATTGAGTAATATTTTTAACCGAAACAAATCAACCGAAATTTTTTTTGACTTAAATGAATTTAATTGAATTAATTTTTTAACCGAACTTAACTGAACCGTTTTGACCGAATTAATTTTGATCATTAACTGAACCGAAGTTAAAGAAAATGAAAACTTAATTAATCGACTGAATTTAATCGGAATTTATGATTAACTGAATTAACCAAAATAAAAATTATCCGACATTATTAGTTGCTACTTAATCAAAATAAAAACTAAAATATTTTTAATTTTATTATCTACTAATCAAAATGATGTAATTTTGAGAGTCGATTAATTTGATTAATTCGGTTAAATTAACCTTTAACCGATCGCCGAAATCTTAGTTTTTTTTAACCGAACATTTATTCACCAAACTGAATTGACCAAATTAACCGAATTAATCAAATTGACTGAATTGGCCGATCCGAATGCTCACCCCTAAGTAGAAGGATTAGTATCTTTCCCTTTTAAGTTTAAACTGTTAAGGCACTCTATTTATAGGATTGATTTCGTGACTTTGGAACTGTTTGGACTGTTCACTGATCTTTAATCCATGCACTAAGGAAAGGTTCTAGGTCTCAACAAGATTGTCACTATTAATTTTTAATCCTTCCATTTGAAAATTGGTATTTTTTTATCCAATTGTCCTTCAGGCGAAAGTTCTTGAGCCCCTGGGCGCTATCACTTCTGGCAGCCAGTTCTTGGAACCAGATGGTGAGTTGCAATCAGAAAAATTGTGTTGGGGTGTCTGATATATCATCTTGTTATTAAAAACTTATTTGGGACAGGTTTGTTCCCTAATCATATTCCCAATCCGGAGGACAAGGCAGCAATGAAAGCTATCACTGAAGCAGTCCTAAAAAACAAGGCTGATCTTGGGATCATATTTGATACTGATGTTGACAGGTAATCTTCATCATAGTTTATATACACTTAATATATTTGAGTTGTATTTTAATAAATATGTGATTATTTATTTTAGATCTGCTGCTGTGGACTCCACTGGTCGTGAGTTCAACCGGAATCGCCTTATAGCTTTAATGTCTGCGATAGTTCTTGAGGAAGTAAGGACTCCTTATTTCAGCTGTCTTAAGAGCTGTTGCTTTTATATTGTTATAAATCCCTTTCCTTAATTTTCTTTTTCCAATTTGCTTTGTTCACATTTTTCCTTCAGCATCCAGGAACAACTATTGTTACGGATAGTGTGACTTCAGATGGACTGACTACATTTATTGAAAAGAAACTTGGTATGTTAAAAACAGAAATGCCACTTTAGCGTTCTTCGTACTTGAATATATTAATAATCTACATCTCTTTTAGGGGGGAAGCATCATCGGTTCAAAAGAGGCTATAAAAATGTTATTGATGAAGCTATTCGTTTGGTAAGTGTACAATGGTTTAAGCAAGAAATTGAGCAGGGTGATGTTTCAAGCCCTGTACAATCATTTGGAAGTGTAAATTTGGAAGTTAATACAAAAATAATACTAATACTGCTGGCTAATAATAATTTCAATTGTATATATTCCCAGCCAAATTCTTTGGACAAAGTGCTTGTTGTAGCTCATTATTAGCAACAGATAATTGTTTATTCCAAACTAATAGATGTCTACCAATTCTTTTCAAGGAATGGTTGTGTTCTTAAAAGTTTTTCTTCTGCTCCTAATTTTTGGATTCTGATATTTCCTTTTCTTTGTTACTGGGAGCAATGACACTTTTCTTGTTTACTTGTGGAAAATTGACAATCAACTGATTGCAGTTGTTGTGCAATGATAAAAGCACAGGGCTGTCAATGAGCCAAAATGCTTGCAAGTTACTGAGGCTAAGCATTGAATTGTTTTAGTGGCTCAGCTGAGCTTTGCAATATGCATATGCTTTGACTTGTAGTGAATTGTTAAATAGCATGAGCTATTCCGCCTCTCCTCATAAGGAATGTACAGAGGCATATCGTACATCTTGCATGAACCTTCATTCCAGTTTGATTTTTTTATTGAATTTTTCGATTAATAAAAATTTGGGTTCAACAATGAATTTGATTTTATAAGAGTTCTGTGATGAAAGTGAATCTGTTGCAGTTTGGAGGATGTAGCCAGTAGCAAAGGGCATGCATCTTTTGAGGATCAAGTGTTTGTTAGAGATGAATGGTTGAATTAAGAATGCAAAATTTTGAGAACCAACATTGTTAAAGGGGAAAGGAAAGTTGAAGTGATTGTGATAGGTCCAGAGGTTGGAAATTCTGAAGGTGTGAACATGATTTAGATATCAAACTGGCCTTTCAGTTGAACCTTCTTGCCTTGTGTCAGTTGTGTGACTAAAGTTCTTTGGTTGTTTCCAATTTGCTTTTAGTTCATCAAACACAAGAGTATACTCAGCTTTCGGCTATGCATTCCTGTTACATTACTTCACTTTTATCTTTTGTTGAACTGGCATAGAAAAATGTCCTAATTAATTTAAAGCTTGGATTGCTACTCTTCGTCTGTTTCTAATTGTAAGATCCTTCTAGTTGATTTTTCTACATCAAGATCAGGCATGTTTCAGCCTTTCATGTCATTAACTATCAAACTAAAATAATAATTTCGCTCTCAGAACTCGGTTGGTCAAGAATCACATCTGGCTATTGAAACAAGTGGACATGGAGCTCTTAAGGAAAACAACTGGCTAGATGATGGTGCATATCTCATGGTACGTTTATGTCTAACATTGTGGCCTTACTTCTGGCATATAATTATAATGTTGCCCACTGTTTTACTGAATTTACTTCTCTTAATTGTCTTTTTGCTATTGCAGGTAAAGCTTTTAAATAAACTAGCTTCAGCCAGAGCTTCAGGAATTGGTGGTGGCAGCAAAGTCTTGACTGATCTGGTTGAGGGTCTGCAGGAGCCAGCAGTTGCTGTAGAGTTGAGACTAAAAATTAATCAGAATCATCCAGATCTTAAAGGAGGGTATGGTTATTTATATGTACACGTGTTGAAAATTTTGCAGCTTTTGAAGGTACTAATCAATTAGAACTCCAGATCTTTCCGGGAATATGGCGAGGCAGTGCTGCAACACTTGGAGACCTCTGTAGATTTAGACCCAAAGCTTCAGAAAGCTCCTGTTAACAATGAAGGGGTGAGTTTGACACACATAGATCAATAGTACTTATTGGAAACCAACTTAGCTAGCATTTTTAAGTAATTACATCCTGTTTGGAAAATCAAAATTCGCAAGAACTCAGTTAAATTGAATTCAGTTTTCGTAATTTTCATGTTTGGAAAGGTATAATCGGTGGAATTTAATTCTCTGACGTTTAAAAAATGAGCCAATGTGAAAGAAACAAAATCATATTAAAAGTGGCATGATATTGGAAGAAATCAATTCATTTCATGAAATTAATTCTTTTATGAAAAAGGGTAAAATGGGAAAACAAGTAGATTCATTTAATTACATACCAAAATTGAATTTAATTTTGAAGAATTCATTTCTTTTGTGTGAGTTTTTCAAAGAAGACCCCATATCTATAACTCACACTTGATTTCCCCTATTTTTCTCAATAAATAGTAAATATTTTTCAATTTTTCAACTTAAAACAGGTTCGAGTTTCTGGTTATGGTGGGTGGTTCCTTCTGAGATTGTCACTTCACGACCCTGTTCTTCCCCTTAACATAGAGGTAACTTCATTTCAGTGTCTGCATAGATTATTATAACCGTTGAATATATAGCTACTAATAAAAGTAATCTTTTATCTTAGGCACCTAGCAAAGATGATGCTGTGAAACTTGGACTCTCTGTGGCTTCTGCTGTCAAAGAGTTTCACGCAATGGATACATCTGCATTGGACAAATTTATCCAATCATAATAAGCTGTCGAGTGCCAGATACATCTGTCAGATAGTTTCTTCTGCAAACCCTTTTGTTGCATTAACAGTGGCTTGTCAAGTTTTTCTGTGGTGCTATAATCTCATAATGTGAATGTTATGAGCTATCTCGATTATCCAGTTTAAAACTATAGAGATCCCCAGAAATTACAGAGAACAATACCCTACTTGTGAGAGCAGTGTCATCTTTGTGCATAATGAGACATTCAATTTTTTGGTTCATTATGATAAGCTGAGTCTGTTTATGCTATTCTTTGTGCTGAAACTGCTGATTATAAACAGTATGATCTGCTTAGCTAGCAATCTCTTTTATAAGACATGTGAACTGATTTTTAAAGAGTATATTATACGTTTATAAAAAATTATTAATAATGCTATATTTAAACTCGCTTTCTAATAATATATCTTCTGTTCATAGATTACTTGGTATATTATTTTTAAATTCTCTCTTTTCATTTAATTAAGTTCCCTATAAGTAAAATGTGCATATTCAGAGGAAAATCTAGATATATATATATATATATATATTTCTTGATATATTGTTTTAATCCATCTTTCTATTATCATGTAAAGTTTATTTTGGTTGTTCTTTCATCGTTTATATTACAAATATTTTTGAAACAGACTAATTTGAATTTTATATTTGCTTGATGTTTGTTAATTAATCTTATAAATTTTTAGTACTTTGTTAAAATTTTACTATCAAGACTTTTTAATTTTAATTCCTTAAATAAAATTTTCATATTATTAATAAATATCTAACTTATTAATAAATATTTGATGATATTATTAAATATTTTTTTATTTAATTGTAATCATTTTTTTTCATGATAATTACACTCGTAGTTAACTATAAAAATAAATTTTAATTTATATGTAATAATTATACATCTAATGGGGAAGAATTTTCTTCAAAAGAAGGGAGGGAATTCATTTCCTAGTCATGCATATTTTTTAACAATAGCAGATAAAGTTGCTTTCTAAAATTCTTCAGAAGCAACCATAATTTAAAATGTGCATACAATGCATATTGTCATATTTTGGAACATTCTTTCATCGCGGAGTCAAATTCTCATCGGTACGAGTCAAAGGAATGGCCCCCAGCCTCGAATTTCCATATAAAGGGCACGTCGAGCGTAAATACCCAAAAACAGAAGCTTTACAAAAGAAAAAAAAAAAAAAAAAAAAAAAATGGATACAATGCATATTGTCATTATTTTGGAACATTCTTTCATCGCGGGAAGTCAAATTCTCATCGGTACTTAGTCAAAAGAATGGCCCCCCAGCCTCGGAATTTCCATTATAAAGGCACGTCGAGCGTAAATTACCCAAAACAGAGCTTACAAAAGAAAAAAAAAAAAAAAAAAAAAAAAGATTTCTTCTATTATACAAGTGCCAATAGGCAGATAAAAAAAAAAAAAAAAAAAAAAAAAAAAGATTCTCTATTATACAAGTAGCCAATAGGCAGATATAGAACAATTACAGGCACCATAAGTACAGTGTCATTAAGATTTTTCTTATACATATATACAAGAGATACTTCAAATTTGTCCTACTTTTTATCTTTTTTACCTACAATTTTCATTTAAATATCCAAATCTGTCCTCCTACAAGTTCTAAGTGGTTGCTGAGGCTTTTAGAAGCTTCATCATGAAATTGAATTTGGTGTCTGGAGTTGTTCTAGGCTGAGGCCAGTTTGCTCCTTCTGGCACCTTAATGCATTTGAAACCCTGGTCCTTGTACAATTTTGTGGCGCCGGAATTGTTCAGATCACAGTGCAAAGCAATGGCACGACAGCCCCAGCTCCTGGCTTGAGCCTCTGCCTTTGCTATAAGTCTCTTAGCTATGCCCTTCCTTCGGTATTTCTCCCGAACAGCAACATTTGATATGTATGCAATCCCAGTCCTGTCACACAAAATGTACAGGTGCCATCAGTGAGGATATAATGACAAAACACATTAGATTTAAATATAAGAATCAAGAAAAAAAAAAAAAATTGATGTACAAAAAATCACATCCTCACAACCTGAGCGTGAGACAAAATTCTTTTCCAATAATCAAGCATAAATTAAAAACTATGGATTTCAATTTCCTTCACTTTTTATCAATTCAGAAATATAACTAGAGGAAGACCATTTCATGTTGAATAGCAGCAAGAGCCTGCTACTGCAATTAGCAGACCATTCCTAGTTTATAGTCTTAGTTTATAGTTTATTCAATTTTTATTTGCACTAGTAAGAACACATTTTCAAATTGCTGTTGGAAAAATATAATTAATATAAGAGGTAATGTTGATACATTTATGAAAAAGGGTAATAAAAGAAACATGAACCATTGAGGATTCATTAATGGAAAGATATGCATCGAAATCAGAAAGTAACCCATGAATTTCACTTGAAAGAGTTTTCATAAGTTTCCTTGTTATTGAATGCAATAGAATATATGTAGGATGCTGAAAATCAACTCCAAGTTATCTTGAGAAGATTTTTGAAGAGAGAGAACAAGTAGCCAAAATAAACTCAGCAATATTAGAATGTGCAAGACGGGGATATATCGCGATCAGTTATCATCAGCAATTTGTATATGCAGGAATGAAAAGACAAAGTTTCCTCATAACAAGTTGAGTTGAAATACAATGACATCACACAGTGAAGGAGGCCATGTGGAAGTCAAATTATATAGTTTAACCAGAAAATGAAGCAAGAAATTTAAACCAAAGTTTCTCCGAAACATCAAAACTTCCTAATACAAATCACTCCTAATAATCTTCAAGGATAATATCATGCCTCTAGGGAAATGCTATTCAATAATCTAAAAATTTAGTCAAACAGCTGCTTCTCAAGCTCAGAATTTAGTCCAATGCAATAACCTTTTTCAGGGAGATTTGAATGGATGCCTTCACTAAAAGTTGTGTTTCTTACCATGCTCAGACACCCAGTTGGAATTTGAAATGCAATGGGAGGAAGAGTAGGTAACCTAAATTGAATTGATTGTCACGTGGCAGGTGGAAATCTAGGACACATATGTTAATTATTCCCTACTGTGGAAATAAAAGGAGATATGGAGGACTTTTAAATGGAAAATAAGGAACATGAAAGGGCAGAACTCCAAAGTAGAGAATGTTACTAAAATGATTATGTCCTAGTTAGGAGAGTGAATGCCTCATTCTAGAGAGTGCTTCGCTAAATGCTGAGAATGAAGGTCCTCTGCAAGAAATGTGAAGTAAAATGACAAGGAAATAGGTAGCCCTAATAATTAAGATGAAAGTACACCTAAGTATTTTCTTCCAAAACCTGAAAATATCCTTGTAGTGTCATTACTATTTTCTAATGTTATTATTAACATGAGTTATCAAGAAAGATCATCCTGTAAGCACTTCTTAGAAACTAATAATCCATTCAATGTGTTATTCATCTTACTAAGATGATAAACAACAACATCTTGGAACTTAACAATTTTCAGCACCAAACAAGCAACATAATTCACACTCAATCACTAGAAATCACCGTGCTTACTTGCCGGCTAAATAAAAGATGTTTTATTCAAATTAACTTATAAAACTTGAAAACTAGATCCCAAGGCAGTCATAAAAACCTGAATGTCCCAGCATAAATATTAACTGACCTTCTTTGCCGAAGTGGGCCTTTTCTTGGAAGAAAATCAGCTACAGTATCCACAGTCAATATGCCAGTAACATACCCTCTATTGAGACTGAATTTCCCATCAAAACCTCCAACTTTGAAATCTTCATTACCAAAGCAGAAAGTTTCATCACCAGAGCTCCCAATGACAGCGACCAGACAAGTTCTCTTGCAACCAGATGGTATAGAGAATCCTGAAAGCATTGCCACCAGCCTATCAATCCTCAACACGAAATCTAGAGGGAAAGAGTAGTTGGGAAAGAAGGAGCTGCAGTGAGTCTCAGCCACTTCCCAACAATCCTCCAACCTTGCTTCCCTCACAACAATCTCTGGGGACACAGTAGGAAATAATTCAACCACTTGACTGGCTCTGCATTCTCCTAAGCACCAGAATAATCAAATTGACCTTTTAACATCCAACAAATCACGCAAGCAAAGTACAATACTTCAAATAAAAATTCATCAAAACAAAAAACAAAGTATCAAATTCAACCTGTATTAGACATTATGTTGTCATATACATCTAGTTCAAAACAAATGTTGTCATATACACTAATTACATAAACTATAGTAAAAATAGTCATTTAATTTATAGATTGAAGATCTCGAACCTCAGTTGACTTAATTCTCAAAAAAAAAAAAAAAAAAAAAAAAAAAATTCTCAAAAAAAAAAAAAAAAAAAAAAAAAAAAAAGAAAAAAAAAAAAAAAAAAAAAAAAAAGAAGCATAAATTTAAGGTTAGCCCAGAAATGACAAGTAGACAACAGTTCAATTAGTAGACAAATCTTGACTACTTCGGAAGCTAACACAATTAGAAATAAAAATCAAGAACTACAATACAATCTACAAAGAAAACCAGAAAAGGATTCCACAGCAACTGCAAAAACCAACAAAGATATAAATGGGAAAAGATGAAAAGACTAACTTTTGAGGTACCTGATTTGAGGAGAGGAGACAAAGAAGGTTCATTAGAGACCTTAGAAAAAGGAGAAGAGCTAGAGAAAGATTGTTGCTGTTTCTTGAAATGGAAGCCGCTGTTTATGGAGGTTGGGGATATTGCAATACCTAACGGTATAGACCGCATTTCCTGGAGATTTTGTCTCTCAGATTCTCTAGATAGAGAACTATATGGTGCAGTGTTTACCTCAGAATGTCTGAAGTGTACATCTTGTACTGCATTTTGGGGTTGTTTTCACACTTTGGTTATTATTGTTATTGTTATGACTACATACAACAGTTGTTCCTTTTTACCGATGCCATGGTAATTATTTCTGGGGCAAAGGATAGTTTGGTAAATTTGACTAAAGTAAATTGATTAGATTCTATTTCGATTTTTAATATCTTTGGTTCATTTTAATTTTGACAAAAGAAGATGGAAATTTTTTTTGTTTAATTTGGTTTTATTAAATTAAAATCTATTCAATAACATATTTGATTTAGTTATGTATACTAATCAATTTCGTTCAATGTTTATTTATGATCAAATAACAAAACTATACTGACAAAATTCGATTATTCCGGTTTCAAAAAAAAAAAAACAATTTGGTGTTCAATTAGGTAATTAATTTATTAAAAAAAGTAAAATGTTGATTATCAATTTTCTTATCTCAAAAATGATAATTGAATTAACTGAAATTGCCAAATTTTTCAATTGTCATATATATAATATTTCTTATTATAATATATTATTTTATAATAATTTTTTTCTTATAATACATATTTGAAATGATTCTTTATTAATGCTTTGTCCATATAATTATATCTCAATTAATGATGTACAAAAAATTTTATTGATAATTTATTTCGGTTACTGAATCAAAATACTCCATCTGATTATTGTTTGAGGGGTAAAATATTATGTTCAATTTCACTTAACCAGGTATTCACCTCTAGATGGAGGTAAAGTGATTTTTTAACATAAACTACACAGTAAAATAGGAATACAATGAAAGGGAAAAACAGAATTAGTATCTTTATCTAATTACATATAATAGAATGAGCAAGAAGTCTTCTAGGAGAGAGAGAGAGAGAGAGAGTATACGAATATCAGCAACAGCAAACCCTTCATTTAATACCCAAACTTGTTTATTGTTCTGTGGATAATTTTTTCATGAAAAAGATTATTGATTCCCTAATGACCATTATAAAGAAACAATGTACAGCAATTTGTTTGAGGATTTGTCTACCTATAGGTTCTCTTTCTAAGCTCTCTAAGTAAATCCAGAAAAAGGAAGATGCAACAGTTGATGTTTAAATGAACTGTAAATCACTGCTCTTTTTGAGATATATTTCAGTTACCTAGAAATCAACAGGGAGATTACTCAAAAATGCTAAATTGTAAGGAGATGTGGACTTCCCAAACTGAGAGCACCATTTAGGAAGTTTCTTATAAACTCTCTCAACTTTCGGTGTTAAGCGGTCAACATCTGTTCTTAGCTTCAATAGAGGCAGTTGGTCCTCCATTTGTCGTCTGTCCGCACTACGAGAAGACTTCATGGATTCCTTCGCCCAGAATAGGGTTAGCTCAAACTTTCTTGGAGCTTCTTTCCCTCCTGAAAACTGAATTATATGCCATCCATCTATGCTGGTCTTGTTGCCGAGTGGAATTAATTCCTCTGAATCCCCTGTATTCCAAGGTCAAATTTTTGAGATGGATAAAACAGCAAGAGGAAGGGACTAGCATTCGTTATTAAACTAAAGGGCGAAATAGGGTTTCTGCGTTGAGAACCCATTTTTTCACTACACGAGGTGCCAAGGATGATAATAGGAAGCAAGAGAATATCATCATCATGTAGTCTGTAATCTTACCATATCTGCATATCTCAAATGCAAGACCTTTTTTTTAAGAAAAAATGAATCTAACATGATGATGGAGGTAATTAGGGTGTTGATGGTACTTGCATAAATAAACTGCTAATACTAATAAGAGTATAGAGGAGATTTCCCAGAATGCAGGTAAGTGCACTGTCAAATCAACATTAGTAGACTCGGTGGCAAAGCCGCTAAGAAGAGAAGTGGAGAATTAGCCCCCCTTATCTTCTTGGAAAAAAAAAAGAAAAAAAAAAAGAAAAACATTGCAAACCTTGGAGTTCAAACTCGAGACTTGCTGCTTTTTTCCCTGCAAATAGACTTGTCTGGATACATATCATTGGCTAAATCAACTTGAAACATAGTAACAGTTTTTTTCAATGCAGCACCAGTTTTTCTTGTCAAGAGACCATGAAGAGACCTAATTTCATGTTGGACCTTACTTTATACTAAACTCTAAAGAAATATCAGTATAAGCAGCCATCACAAGCTCAACAAATCCTTGAGTGAAACAAGTCGACAACATTCTGATAATGCAAAATAGATCACTATAAAAAAATTGCCAGCTAATCTACTCGACCAAAAACAATCTTTTTTTCATCGTAGCACAACAAATGCTAATGGTTGTATTACATGACTGGTAATATATCTTCTGAAAAATTGTTACTCAAGGATGATTATAACTAAGAGCAACTCATCAATTTTGATGCATCATTAAGTACATAGAGGCTGTTTGGCTTTGCTGTTGGACTGCCAAGAGTACAGCATTGACGCATGGCACTCCAACGCAAAAAGGAACAGGCCTATGGTATACACAGTTATTTGATACAAAATTAGATGACCAATTATCATCACATGTAGAACAAAATCAATCAGGCAAGGGTAGTAAAAATCTCATTGGCATGTTTAATTTAATCCATCAAGAAAAAATAATGTCCTGTAGGCCTAGATGTATATGGACCATAAACTCCTTAAATGTTTTGTTATAACACTCCTTAGCAAAGTTTTGATCCACAAACTTAGAATGTCCCATATGAATCAGCATGTTAGGAATTGCAAACATAAAATGCCTGATGATGTCTGATAGCTACGAAACATGAAGAAAATGAGAGAAAGGGTAGGAAATGAAGATGGACAATTCTGGAATCGCCAAGAGCAGAGAGAAGGTCAGAGAGAGAAATGAGAACTTAAAAAAGATATTGAATGTGAAATGTCAATTCTGGACATCATTTACAATAGTTGCTTATTTATGCCACATCAACTACCACATAAGCACTCACTAAATAGAACAAAAATTACAAATTTACAATTAAATTCAAAACAGTTTATTCTCAATTGCAATCAACCCTATGCTTACAAGCTAACATTTTCTTTAGTCAAAGAAAATTGAAGAATTTTCGCAGCAAATGAACCTAGTGATGGAATTAATGCGCTCCGTGCAGTGACGTAAGGACTAAGGACCCTATAAACCCTACTGTGGGTTTTAGCATGCAGTTGTTGAATGAAGGTGGAGCATTGCTTCCAACACCTTGATCTAGGGAATTTGGGGAAACCTCGAATGCTAACTCCTACGGGATTGGGGAAATAACCCATTTACAATTGCAGTTAAGTCCTAACACAGTATCTACCATTTATCAACAATTAGCATATGAATCAGTTCTCTTTCCATTGACTCTAAAAATCAAGTCTTCCTCTACAGTGTTCAGGGAATAAGACGAGCAGAATAAGCAAGCAAATTTTCGGTATCAATGCATAGTTGAAGAAACATATACCTGTTCTTGGTCAGTAATATGCTAATTTGATCGCCATGCATCAAAAGAAATAAATCATCATCTTAAAATCTATTCGAAAACTGTTGCACAACAAGATGTAAAGTGCATAATGATAATATTTAACAGTTCTCAAGGACAAGAAAGTTTCAATATATTCAGAAGAAGTGGAGACGGCATCTATTATATATGAGGGACATGATTTGCCATAAACATTTATCTTCCTTAATCTTCCTTTAAAAGAACCATTAGTAACAATAGAGGTGGCCACGGTTCCGGAACCGAACCGAAAATTAACAGTTCCGGTTACTGTTGAAACAGAACGGTTCCGGTTCCAGTTCCTCAACGGTTCCAAAATCGATGGTTCTCGCCGGTTTTCCGACGGTTCCGGCCGGTTTTGGACCGGTTCTGGCCGGTTTCGGATGGTTCCGGCCGGTTTCAGACGGAACTAGAACTATCGGTTCCAACTGGAACTAGAACTGCCGGTTCACGGTTCCAAAACTGGGGAACCGGAACCGAACCGGTTTGGACGGGTTCCGGTTCCGGTTCCCACCGGTTCGGAACTGACAGTTCTGGTTCCGAAAACCAGATTTTGGCCACCCCTAAGTAACAACATTGTGATGATGGCCCATTTCACGAGATTGCCAGGGGATCTTAATATATACTTTGCTTTTAAGGATTCAGTAGCCAAATGGGCATCATAGCATACAAAAAAGGTTATGACAAATTGAAAGGAAGATGCACAGAATAAAAGCTTAATATACCTGTAAAAATGAAATCTTTTATTTCTTCAGTATTGATTGCAAGAGACCAACGTATAGAAGCTTTTGTATCAATTGCCACTTTCGTAATTCTTTCCTCTGCGTTGGTATCACTATCAACATGCAATGAAGGAATATCTGCATCACTCCATCCTCTTCCATTGTCCAAGTCCTCATAGGTCAAGCAGCCATACTCAACAGAGAAAGTAACAAAATCAACAATCTTCTCCCTACCACATGAAAATCCTTCTTTAATCTGCTCAACCTCCTTCATCAAGTTTCCAGGTGTTGACGAAAATAGAGATAAATATGAAATAGGATCTTGCTTATTACCATAGCTTCCTGTTGTATCCACAACGTGCACAACCTGAAATGCATGGTGTATGGAATTGTCTTAAAATATAAATAACAGTCAATTGAGTGCTTGAATTCATCACTATAGCATCCTACATGCAACAAAGTGATCATATTATACACCACCCACAGAAGACAAAAAAAACATGCAAATTGTGCAAGCCCAGTGAGTTTTGGGACCTAACCATGTTAACTAGTTGGATAACATCATCAAAAGATCATGCAATCAGATGCTGTTGTAAGTCAAGTTCTTCACTGATTGCAGCTCAGCAGGAAAAAATCAGTAGCCAGTTCACATATAAGATACGAAGCTGCTCGGATCACACAAATTTAAGTTCTCTCATTGAAAAATGTTTTCAGGCAGCCTTCCAAATACAAGTTTCTATGCATGTATAGTGCGACTTATATCAAAAGCATTAGTTTAATTGGTTTAATAGTGAGAAAAAAGAGTTGTTTTGAACTTAGTACATCGCTTGTGTAATTGCTGGATGAGAGGAAAACAGGACATATGATGAATCCAGTGTAGCAAGTAGTTTGAAGTACAATTAATTGACCATTTGCTTTCTCAGAAAATATAATTTTTAAGCCTTCAATTTGCAGTATCAGGAACTAAAACATTATGGCATTTGTTCATCCACATTTCCTCAATTTGGTAAGACCAAGGATGTAAGAATCTCTGAGCTCATCAGAGTTTGGAGGAAGAAGTCCTATCCAACAAACAAACACACCAGGTAGAATCTAGTAAGTGGTTAAGCAATTCAGCTGGTGAAATTTTGGATTAGAAAAGCAAAGAGACAGTGTAAATGGGAAAATCTTACAGTCACTTAGTAATCATAATTTCCTAACACTCAGAAGTCAGAACCATGCACAAAGTGGGAACTTTTATGAATATGAAAGCAAGAAAACATAACTGTAGTCAATATGCAAATGGAAACTTACATTCAGAGCTCTGGCAGCGTCTCCAGTAAACGGAGGAATAATACCAGATGATACAAAAATGAGTGAGACCCCAAACAGGACACTAGTTGCCAGGATGATTGATCTTTTAGCACCTACACATCAATAGCACACTGATAAGTGCAGTTACAGTATTTGATTCCAATTTGTATATTTTTTTTGTTTAATAAATGCGCCTAAATAGATGATCAATTAATCATTGATGCCCTTAATTTAAACCTCAATGATAAACTTACAATTAACAGAAAATGCTTATGCAGCGTCCAAAGTAAGTTGATAAATAAACCCCCATTAAGTTGATAAATAAACCCCCATATTCACTTTGGGATGCTCTAGGTATCCACATTCAGCTAAATAGGCAGTCTTAAATTCACAGCTTCTTTGGTTCATGCACCACAGAATTAGGGGCCCAATAACAGTAGAGATAAGATAATAAACTAAATAGGCAGTCTTAAATTCACAGCTGCTTTATTTTAGATTATCATCAAACTTATTAGGTAATTCTCTAAAAGGTTTAAATTATCTTCTCTCAACAATGTGTCAATGGCAGGGCCATCTGGGATGGGTGGTGTGCTCAGAAATGACAAAGGTGAAGTCAAATGTATGTTTTTGAGTTTGTACGTTTAATAGAATCCAATGAGGCTGAAGTTCGCGCTATTTGTAAAGCCATTGAACTTTATTTTTATTCTCCTCATAAAGAGTTTCCGATGATCATTGAATCTAATTCTCATAATGCATTGTGTTGGGTAAAAAATAGGGAAAAAAAAAAAAGACCTTGGAAGTGGTGGCCTCTTTTTAATAGATTGGACTTCTTGTGCTTCTCATTCATTATGAAATGTTAGTTTTGTTCAGGTTTGAAGATCGGTGAACTCTTTTGCTGATATACTAGCAAAAAAGGGCGTGGAAGCTGCTGTTTCTCTTTTGGCTTGGATTTAGTTTGAGCTAAAGCGATTTTTTCTTCTGTTTATGCTTTGAAGGACTACCTTATGTGTAGTTATATCTTCTCAATATCAAACATGGATTCCTTGCAAAAGGTCTCATTGTTCTTATCTCAAGAAAAGGTTTCATTTTGTAACTTGCTTCTATTGTTTAGATGTAATATGGACCAGATTTTTCCACTTATCATTCTCTAGCAAGGTTGGGTGTACTGGAGGAGTCTATTCAGTTGGGTTTATTGCTGGAGTTTGATAAGTTTTTCATATATTTCAAACAAAATATATTTATTTTGCTGATAAAAAAAAAAAAAAATGTCAATGGATGTTAGTAACACCTTTCTATAAATGCATTTATTCTTTATTCAGCCAAACTTTATTTATTGTTTATCAAGAAAATTTTTTAGCACTAAATCATCATATTATGTGTTTGTACAATCATTATTTACATAAATGACTTGAGCCACTTGGCCATTTGAAAAGGTTCATTTCATGCACTCAGTGCACATAAATCGCAATTATTTGGATCAAGTGATCAACCCAACCAGATTTACTTAACTTATTTATGAAATGAAACCTTAACCCAGATTTGCATAAACCATCTCATTTTTTGTGCCCAAGTGGCTTTCACCAATTTTATGTACTAACTTGTCAATGCAAAACGCAGTTCACATAATAGCTAAATGATTGTTTAACAAAAGTGTCAATATGGTATGCAATTTAATAAAGAAATCATATAAAAACGGAACCTGAAAGATGAACATATGAAAGGACGTAAATCAGAGTGAAGCATACGATAACAGCAATGAAAACAGAAAGTATTGCATTCCCCAGCCACTCCGGAGTGCTGCCCGGATTCCTGCAAAAAATTACAATGTAATCAGAAGTTATTGCAATCTTATGTAGTAAATTTCTGAAAAGATATAGCAAATTAGGAATGTCCTATTGACCAAATTATATAGCTTTAGAGAGTTAATGAACGATGACTTGCCAGTGTCTATGGACATGTCTACCAGTGCACCCTCTAGGTTGTAAGAAGAAGACAGATATTCCCCCATTCAACCCCAAAAAAGTGTACAGAAGATAATTGGTAACGGAAGATCTTCAACATTTTCCTTTTTTTTTTTTTTTTTTTTTTTTTTTTTTAAGAAGAAGACAGATATTCCCCCATTCAACCAAAAAAAGTGTACAGAAGATAATGGTAACGGAAGATCTTCAACATTTTCCTTTTTTTTTTTTTTTTTTGTTTTGTTTTAGAGAGAGCAAAAAAGGCTATATTTGCTAAATTCCTCCAAGATCCTCCCTTCTTTTTCCAAAGTTCAAAATGAACCCATAATGTGATTTTTGGAAAAATGGATCCACATCTCATATAGTTTTGACAATAGGTTACAGGACCTGACCTCAAGACGCTGTTCAACAATTTACATATTGGAAAAATGAGCGCAATCTTCTGGTTTTTTTTTTTTTTTTTTTTTTTTGTTTTAGAGAGAGCAAAAGGCTATATTTCTAAATTCCTCAAAGATCCTCCCTTCTTTTTCCAAAGTCAAATGAACCATAATGTGATTTTTGAAATGGTCCACATCTCATATAGTTTACTAATAGGTTACAGGCCTGACGACTCAAGACGTGTTCACAATTTACATATGGAAAAATGAGGCATCTTCTGGAATTTTTTTTCACATAAAAAGAAAACCGGATTTGTTTTTCTACAAATGCGATAAGTTTTCCAATTTTCTGCCCTTTGCAAAACTGGTTTGCCAGTTTCTAGTATGATGCCAAAGCTGAAAATAACTAAAAACGATTTTCAGTTGTTTCCTGCATAGAACTCCATTTGATTCCAATTTCTCTTAAAATAGAAAAATCCAACAATACATTTTTTTAGTCACCTACAACCAGTACAACCACCATCACCATTGGTAACACCATCATCAACAAAAACACACAAAACCACCCCACTTTTACCAATAGCATGATCTTCCCAGCAGTTTATATAGGAGCTATAGCCGTTTTATTCTATTCGTTGTTATGATGTTCCGTACCAAAAAAAAAAAAAAAGCATTGCCATTATCCAAAAACTACCATCAGCACCCAATACCAAAAGTGCCACCATCACCGGCATTGGTACTGTCACCGTCACAGTCACCTCAACAAGTACCAACGCTGCTAACCCTGCAGTACAACATATAGCGCATTAACACTGACTACCACCTTCACCATTGTCATCAATACCATCACAAACACTACCCAACCACCATTCTCCTAATTTTCAGACATCCTACAGACCCAGCATCACACCATAATAAAGGAATAATATCCCAATAAACATTTATTTGTTCTAATTACTTCTATGACGTTTTACTTTCATAAAAATATGAATATGAACAGTAATAATAAGTAGAGGAAAATCAGACAGATGTACGTTTCTAGTTTCCTAATGAAATCAAAACAAAAGGCCTGTACCAACCTGAATAACCACTGATAATATAGGTCATTTGAGAGAAAAGACAAGAATTTGAAATCAAAGAGTCAAAGAATGGCATTCTAAAGAGTCAAATAATATCATAATTATAAGTTTACCTATCAAATCGAACCATGATCCCAATTATTGTGGCAGTCAAGCGGATAAAAGTTCCTGAAGAAATTACAATTGGCACAGCCAAGCCCATCAGTAGCGTTGCAAGTTTGAGAGGCCTTGGCAATCGAGCTGGGGTTAGAGTTGCTTCAAGCAAGCCATCTGAACATTACAATATTTAGAAACAGTTCAATGGAAATTTGTCATTAATTCATTATCACATGTAAATATTCCCTAACACCATTCTGTCTTGGATCTCAAAACCAAGTCAGAAAAGGCTGTGTTTGTTTCTTTCTTATCCACTGTTAAGAATCTGGGCCCTAAGAGCAATTAGTCAAATTCAATTAACAATTCATTTAATAAATAATAATTTGGACTTATAAGAGTTGGGCTCACTTTTAATACAAAATGGTCTAAGTCATTTTGGTCGGTTCACATTCCTTATTATATGTAATTTACTCAATTCATGTTTATCAAATGTGGGATTACCCACGTACTCCTACACTCCCTCCACAAGTGGCAATTAGGCCACTTGACAAGCATACGAAGACCCAACATGGATCCTTCAGGGTACAATCCACATGGGAATTTCCCTCATGCAATACAGGTTCGGGTCCCAGGCTCTGATACCGTGTTAAGAATTTAGGCCTCAGGAGCAATTAGTCAAATTCAATTAACAATTCATTTGTTAATTTGGACTTAGAATGACTTGGGCTTATCTTTAACACAAAATGGCCTGAGCCATTTTGGTTGGTTCATCTTCCTCATTATCCCCCAGTTAGTCAATTTATATTTATCCAGTGTGGGGTTACCCACATACTTCTACATCCACATTTAAGAATGCCTAAATGTAAACTTACATGCAAATGCTGGTGGAACTAGCCAAAAAAGTGCCATATAAGATGATCCAATTTTGTAATAATTCCCCAAGATCAGAAGAACAAGCCACTGAACAAAACCAGCTTTAAAAAGCCATCTTTCAGCCTCTAACTTGATCAAATCTGCTTGGTTAACTGATGATAGCAGTTTTCTCTTGGAGTACACATTTGATAAATACATTTGAAGAATAAGATATCCAAAATGTTGGCCAGTCAACGCTCCAATAATTGCAGGTGCAGCGAATAACCCAACTACTAACCATGGGCTTGCAACATACGGCACTGGTGATGATGATATTAGGGGAAGAATGAAGGCTGCAAGGAAAGCAAATCCTATTGAAAAGACCAACATGAGGATGGCACTGAGACATGATAAGCCCAATGAAACCACAGCTGGATAACCACCCATGAACAGTGATGCTGTCCATATTAGAAGTGATTGCAATATCACAGAATTGTGAAGCATACTCGCAAAACGTTGACTGTATATGATCATATATGTCCCCTGACATTGGAAAAAATAGTTGCAAACTTTGTTATTAGGCATCAGAATGAACAAGGTGACTATTTTAAAACCCAAAAATGGCATTCTAGTCTTAGTAAGAAGTACCAAAATGTCAAAAAATATAGCAGTGTCATGGCCGTTCTTTTCCTCTTCTCCCATTGCCTTGCCTTTAGGAAGATGAGGTGTTGGAGCTACCTGAAGCAAAAAAGCAAGCATATTCTCTCCAAGATGCTGAAGAGATCCAGATTTGAGCAGATCTATTTTGTCATTCTGCAAAGAAAATTTTCAAATTTTCTTCTTACCCAGAAATATGATTAAATATGTTATGTATTTTATTCAATTTATTCTGATTATTTAATGAGCAACATTCACATTGCTTAACAAATACCTTCAGAACTTCAAAACAGCAAAGAATGCATCACAATCTATCTCCGCTTAAAAGTAAAGAAATTAAATATAATCATTTTACATGTTTCCTCGTTTCTCTATTTATAACAAAAAGAGAGACAGAGAGAGAGAGACTGACTATGCTATTCTTTCTTCTATTTGGAAACACCATGTAAAATAGGTCTAATTGACGAGTAAACATTCTGATTATAAAGCACACATGAAACAACTTGCAGCTCAGGACATGCAAGTCACCTGTCTAACCAAAAACAACCATCACACGTGTTAACTTGTTAAAATGGTATACATTCATCAGCAGTATGCTTCCTCAGGCATGAGCCCATTAAAGCACACTGTGAGTGCACCATTCATGCCATACTATGTACTGCCAACATGCAGAAATTGGTTCAGTTCATTGACAATATATACATGAAACTGAGTTCAAACTTCACATCATAGCTCATACGTCTCAGTTTGATGCTAATGAAACTAATTTATTTGGGTCAGATAAGTAAGATTAACAGAATATTGCTTCATCATAGATAGCCCAAAAAGTTGCCACATAATTTTACTCCATTCCCCGCAATAATAAGGTGTCAAGCAGATGAAGATCACATTCCTTCCAAAAAAAAGGAAACAAAAAGGAATGCACATAAAAGCAAGACCTTAGTGTGATATACACCACTGTTATCCGTGTAAGCAAAGTCAAGCCCTGAAAGACCAGCAACCTCTTTGTATACTTGGAAATCTGTAGCAGATTTAATAATGCCAGATGAAAAAAGATCCTGCAACCTTAAAGCCATTCAGATACATCAACTATCAAAAAGATATATATAAGAAATATCATTAACAAAAAAAAAGAAAAAATACCAACCTGTGCTACAATATGACCAGATGGGTATTTTGCTGCTGATGCATAGTTCTCAATAGCCCATGGATGAGGACCAGCCTATAGGTGAAGAATCATAAATTACAAAAGGTGCTTACTAGACCATAGAGACAAAAGATGGTACATTAATGTTTTAAAATTCTACATAATAAATTTAAGAAGTAGAATCATAGCATATCAGAGTTACAATCAGTACCATCTCATAATATTTCAGAGTGACTTAGTCATTTGCCATTGATAACGTTTTGTGGATAAGTTGCATATATTACATGTTAAGTCTTTATTTTTATGTGCTAGAAAGAGATTCATTTGCCAGTTCCTGTCCTGTTCACAGCAAAATCCTACAACTGAGACAGTCTAAAACATGTCTTTTTTTTTCCTGATCACTTTCGGTCATGCAATAGATAATTCAAAGCCGTTCCTTTAGCCATTGCTCAACTAAAAAAAGGAAAAGGGAAACACCTTTTGCTAGAGCCTAAACCACTAACTATGTGACCTAATCAAATGGCAGCAAAAGGAAATGCAAAAACAAATTGCCAGAATAATATACCTGAAAAATGCCAGATTTCCCTCCAACACCCATAGCCTCCAGATCAATAGCCATTCGAATAGTTGCATTCCAAGGATGCTGCATCAGCAAAACAAATTTATTCTACTGCTGAAAAGATCTTATGCTGTTAATGGAAGGAATAGCCTTGGAGTTACTTAAAAACTCAATTGCTTCTATTTTTTGTAGAAATGCTGCTGAGTACTCTTGTTCACAGGATATGCAAAATACTAAATTCAGCAAGATTATAATGTAGAAGAAAAATAGAAAGACTAGAAAGATCCTAAACATTTTGGCTTTCCTTAAATAAATAGTTTACAGCTCCAGAGCTAAAATCTAATGTAAGATTCGGAGAAAAGGCCATCATGAATGCAAGCATTGATAACGCATCCAACCTGAGTCATAAAGCTATGAGCACCATTTAGACCTTCCTCCTCTCCAGTATTGAATAAAAATATGATGGCATTCTTAAATCCATGTGCCCACTGAGAAATCCCTCGAGAAAGTTCCAACATAACAGCCACACAAGAACTGCAATCTCCAGCCCCTTCCCTGAAACATGTATAGCACTTTTTGACTGAGAAGGCAGTGTTTTTCTGAAGCATTTGTGATCAAAGCACAATAAAGACATGTGAGTATGCACACCAAAAGTCAACTAATGGATGTCTTGAATAAACATTATATGGACAAGTTTTCTTCCTTACACAAGATACTTGAAAGAAGAAGATTTTTATCACCAATGATTAAATAAATATCCAGTTCTTTAATTGAGACCTAATAAGGATCTTCAATTCCACTTGTTTGTCAACAACTACAATGACCATATATGACATTTAATATTCAGTGTCTCCAATAAGATCACATATTTTTCTAGTCCTTTCCAAACGTAATCATTAAACTCACACGAGAATTAAAATGGTTATAGTCCTTTGATACTATAAACCTTTCTCAGATAATATCACCAATAGTGATGGCATAACTTCATACACGGTTGGAACCCAAAAGGCAGAATAAGAGAAATAACTTTCAATAGAGGTATCATAATGGACTACCATAATAAAAAGAAAGCACTTTCTTGTATGAATAGAATAATCATAGTTAACGGAAATGGTCAAACAGAAGTATTTTGATCATGATAAATATTAGAGAAAGCATACGTTGAGAAAACGGTATCAATATGAGAAGACACAAGAATAGCATTTTCTCCTGCTTCAGATGCATATTTTGGCAAGATTCTTAGTACGATGTGATTAAGGTCTGAATAAACAAGTGTTTTCCCCTTGAAGAGGCCACTGACTAGACGATTAGCGCCAGATTTTGCATGGAAAAGATCAACTTGAACATCAACCTCCCAGTGAGCTGTTTTCTTAATGTTTTCTGCTGCAGCCAAAACATACTGTGGTAGAATGTATGTTAAAAGAAAATATCTATAAATGGTTGTCCATTATAATATTGTTACATAATCGTTAAGAAAATGATAATGCCAAGTAAAATTATACAAGGATGGACTATTAAATAGCAATAGTACAGAGTACAGACCCAAACCAAACACATAACATGTGATAAAACTTGAAAAGTTCATGAAGTTCTTCTAATTTGGTTCCCCATTTCCAAATCAAGATTAATAAATAAAATATAACTGAGTGTTTTAATATACTACTGTTCTTTAAAAGAACCAGTAACAAATAAACAACAGACATGAAAACTGATAAGCCACACTACACTTCAAAACACAAACAGGATGTTCCAAAACCATTTCATTCATTTTCAAACTGCAAGCAAGAGATTAACAAGCACAGGCTTTTACAATGATAATGAGACTACTTAAAAGCCTATTTGGTATTGATGTTTGAAGCTTTTATGATTAAAACATGTAAAACTCCCTTAAAAACTAAATCTAATTACCTCTAATCATCATTTTCAACATTGTGCAGTTCAAGCGGTAATGCAAAGCCTATAGTTAGCATATTAAAATTCTAAAGACTTAATTTATTCATTTAAATGAGGCCAATTTTACTACATAGATAAATGATAATAACAAGCAAATTTTCCAAAAAAAGGCTCAACAAAGAAAACCCATCTCCGATTATACACATGCCAAACACAAAAACCCACAAAATACCTGTAAAGCAAGGTCAAGAGCATCAGACCCAACAGGGTGGGGACCCAATTGAGTCAAAGCACGAACATGCTTCATAGCCTCCACCTCAGAAAAACCTCTCTTACCAGCTTGGCCAGCGGTGAGAGGCGATGGCAAACTCTCGAACTGATAATAGTAAACAGCCCATGAAGAGTACACAAGCACCCCGAACAATATCAGCCACACAAACCCTGACCTTCTACTACTTCTCCTTCCAGTAATCGAACCACTTGCGTCTGCAACATTAGAATTGCTATTTCTAGTGGTATCATCATCATCGCTAGGTTCTTGAGCGTTCGACGGCTTCGATTTGGAAGACGAAGCCTCGGGCCTTTTTCGCATTTTGACTTTAATTGAGAGACAGAGAGAGACAGACAGACAGACAGACGGAGACAGAGCGTAAGAGAGAGGAGTTTGTTTCAATTTGCGCAGTGGAAGACGAAGGTGCTAAGGTTTAAAGGCTGGTTATGAACTGCCAGAGCCAGACTGCCATGGCAGTTTTAGTTGACTTCTACAACTTGCTGTCTAGTCCTAACGGTGAAGAGCACATGTCGTTTGGATGGCTCCGTTGAGGTCGGTATTTAACGCATGCCGTTTGGAGCATGAGCCGAACGAACCCAATACTTGGTTAGTTGGTTCGCGTTTTTTTTTTTTTTAGCATCGGGAAGGAATTTGAACTGGATTCACCTATGTCAATATTGTCCGTTTTGGTGCCCCTAACCGGATTTGCACCGCACGGTTTAATCATATCCACTCAACGGCCTGTAGCCGGAGTTCCAAATCCGTTGAGGTCGTATTTAACGACATGCCGTTTGGAGCATGAGCCGAACGGAACCCAATACCTTGGTTTAGGTTGGTTTCGCCGTTTTTTTTTTTTTTTAGCATCGGGAGGAATTTGAACTGGATTTCACCTATGTTCAATATTGTCCTTTTGGTTGCCCCTAACCGGTATTGCACCGCACGTTTAATCATATTCAACCATATCCACTCAACGGCCTGTAGCCAGAGTTCCAAACTGTATGGGGCGCAGATCTGCTATTCTATGTCGCGACATAGCCTTATCTACATAGTTTCTACCCAACCTCAATGGAGCTTAATATTAACATGTCAACAATGTAACACAATAACATATAAATGGTTGCATAACTGCATAATTTATCATGTTGATTTGATTTCACATCATCTAAATGCTTACCTGTTGTTTTAATCCATGTTCTTATGTTATATTTTTGTTGTAGAATGATTGGATGCATATATGTTGAGCAAAGGAATGTAATTACATAGCAAATGAAAGGCAAAAGAATGTCACAGCTGAAGTCGCGACCGCGTATGTGAAAGTCGCGAGCGCGACTTGTGCATCCTGAGAGTCAGTATGTTTCTGGCTGAAGTCGCGACCGCGCAGCCATATAAATGCTTGTATGTTGTTTTAATCCATGTTCTTAGGTTGTATTTTTGTTGAAAAATGATTGGATGCATGCATGTTGAGCAAAGGAATGTAATTACATGGCAAATGAAAGGCAAAAGAGTGTCACAGCATAAGTCGCGAGCGCGCAATGGGAAGTTGCGAGCGCGACGTGCTTTCCAGCATGCGCGAGCGCGCGACGTGATTCTGTGCAGTCTGTATTCTTTTGGCCATAACTCTCAATAGCTAATTCCAAATTGAGTGATTCAAAAACGCGTGTCAAGCTAACACAGAAAGGAACAAATAACTCTTCTATGACAATTCCTAATTCCATCATTAAAAGGGTTCAAAATCAAGATGAAGTTGTTGGTAAAATTTCCAGCAAACTATGTTTCCACTTCATATAGTCATCCCCTGTTTTCACATCATATCCAATCTTCTCACTCAACAATAAGCAACATATCATCTCACTAGCAACACCACACAATTTACATGCACACACCACACAAGTTCTCATGCAAGGAAAGTTGCTAAATTAAAAGAGATATCAAACCTTCACTCAAAAAGCTTGAAAGCTTCTTCTTAGCTTCCTTGTTCTTCTACCTTTGAGCTCACCTCTCCTATACATTAGAACTCTTATGAATACTCTAAAATATAACTAAATTAAAGGTTCAATAAAATAGAGCTTCAAGAAATTCTACTTACTTGGATAGCATAGAGGTTGAATTTAATGCTTGAATACCAATGGAAGAAGATAAAGATGAAGAAGATGGAGAAAAGAAGGTGAGTAAAGGAGATGAAGAAGATAAAGATGAAAATGGGAAAGTGAAATGGAAGTCTCGGGCAGGCTCCAAAATATCATAAATTGTTTATAAAATTACCAAATGGTACCTCAATTGTCAATAGGTTACAACTTAATACCTAAGCTTGATATTTTAGTGCAAGTAAGTCTTAATCCTTATACTTTGTTCCACATAAGTCCACTTATACTCTCATTTTCTACCCCAACAAGGTTTGATTCAACCCAACTCAAACTTACTTTATACTCTCATTCTACCCCAACAAGGTTTGATTCAACCCAACTCAACTTACTTCTATGAAATGACTCAACTCAACTCACTAGGATGTTACAGTTCTTGCTAAAGCCAATCCTACGAGCCTCTTATCTACTCCCATTCGATCACGATGCAGTTAACTCGAAAGGAAATGAGTAACTCTCGAGGTCCGAGTCAAATAGCAATGATTCGAAGCCGGTTGAATATAGGGGAAATTTTTAAATAATATATACATAAACGTGTTTATTACATCCTATCGTGTTATTTGTATTTAAATTTTGATAGAATTTAATTTAATGCTATATATGTTTGGTATAAATGAATTTAAAATGTGAAATTCATTTATAAATAAAATTTTACGTTTGGAATAAATTTAAAATTTAGAATAAATTTAATTTTATTTGTTAAAACACTCATTACGCTATAATTTTAGAAATCGAAGAAGTGGATAATTTAGTCATAAAATTTTAAGTTATTTAATTTTTTGAAATTCATTTGAAAAATTTTACATATTTTAACAAAATTTAATTTAGTCATATTTAAATCTATAAAATTGAATTTAATTATATTTAATTTGTAAAATTTAATTTTTTATTTTTTATTTCAAACACAAAATTTGAATAGATAAATTTGACAAAATTTTGTGATTTATGCTCCGTTTGGTGTAAATGAATTTAAAATATTGAAATTCACTTGTAAATATAATTCTTTTTTTTTTTTGTTGAAAGAGAAAAAAGTATCATATATTATCTCAAGGAAAAATAATCCATCAAACAGTCAGGCACTGAGTCCCAAACATGAACACGATTAAAATGATAGGACGCTCTAGCTAGACAATAAGCACCTATATTATCGTCTCTTCTGATCCAACGAACTTTGACTAGTGGAATGGAGGCTAATAACAATATACTATCAGAAATAACAATATCCAACTCACTCATATCTCTAGTCTTAGACAAAAGAGCATTAAAAATACTTTGAGAATCTATGAGGATAGTACCCTCACTCTGAATATGCCGAGTTATAAACTGTAAAGTGAAATGCAGAACCGAACCTTCTGCCATAAGTGGAGAGGGTTGACCTTCATAGAAGCTGGAAATAGCACACAAAAAATGGCCTTCATTGTCTTAAAAAACAATCCCTATACCCGCTGATCGTATATTAGAAAAAATAGATGCATCCACATGGCAAGTCCACTCTCTCAGATTGGTAATAGCAGGTGTTACGTGCATAATTTGTACCTGGGGTATTTGCAACTTCACCAAGGCATTCTTGAAGTCTTGAAAAACAATAGAAGTAGTAGCACTAACATTCAAGGGAGACCAAGCCATTTGTTGCCAAAGAAATTTGTTCCGAGCATCCCACACACTCCATGCAACATAAGAGATAAAAGCTAACTTTTCGTTATTGTTTTGCTTCAAGACCTGCAAATAAAGAGATTTAAAAGAAAGGTTAGTAAAAGCTTTAAAAAAGAAAGGGTTAGTAAAAGCCTTCCTCCACCCTACAACACCTTTTCCAAACCTCCAACACCTTTGTGCACAATAATAATGCATGATTTAATATCTATAATGCATGATTAATATCCTCCTCCAAATCACAATAAGGGCATGTAGTGTCCACATTCACACCCCGCCTGCTCAATCCCCGACGAGTAGGCAATAAGTTACGCAAGGTTCTGCAAATGAAATTTCTAACTTTTGGTGCAACATTCAACTTCCAGATACTCCCCCACCCCTCACCTTCGATACTCTCATCACCCCTTCCCAACACCTTCAAGGCAAGATAATAACAAGATTTAACACTAAAATTACCCTTCTTATCGTAATACCAAATCAGCTCATCCTCCAAATCTCTCACACTAAGGGGGGATATCAAGAATAGTGTGGATATCCCTCAAAAAAAAAAGATTAAGAATCTTTGCCACATCCCATTGCCTCTCTCCCTCCACCAAAAGATCTTTCACCAGGAGAATATTATCAATAAAGAGACTATCATCCTCCACATAAAAGGCTCCATCAATGGGTAACCAAGGGTCCTTCACAACAGAAATACGCCTACCATTGCCAACCCTCCACCTAACTCCATGTTTCAAGACCATTGCCAAACCCTTCCACCTAAAACTCCATGTTTCAAGACCCATGTTAGAAGGACATTATAACCTCTCCAGACAAAACTAGGGTGAAATGACCCGTTTGTGCATCAAGACAACCTCCCGTTCACAAAAATATTTAGATTATGAAAAACTCTATAAAGAAAGGGTTATTTAGTGCGAAGTCAAAAGACGCCACCCCTGTTTTCGCTAAACATAGCCCTATTGAAAAAACAATTTAAGATCCTAAAACCCATGAACAATGAAGATCCCTAAAACCCATGCCCCCATCTTTTTTACTCCCACACATTCGATTCCAAGCTAACCAATGGAGCTTCTTCTCACTACCCTTCGAATCCCACTAAAAACTATTCATCATTTTTTCCAAGTCATCACATAGACATAGAGGCAATTCAAAGACACTCATGCAATAAGCCGGCAATGCTAGAATCACGGACTTAATAAGTATCTCTCTCCTCGCTTTGGAAAGAAATCTGTTAGACCAGCTATTTATATGCTTCCACATTCTTTCTTTGAGAAAACCAAGAACTTGTCTTTTATTCCTACTAATCAGAGAAGGTAACCCCAGGTAAGAACCACCCTCAAAGGGGTTAAACACGCCCAGAATATGGCTGATATCGGCTTTCACAGTCATGCTAGTATTCAGACTGAACGTAATGCCAGACTTCTGAAAATTAATCGATTGACCAGAAGCACTCTCATATGTAGCTAAGATCCCTTTAACATTAATGGCTTTAGTATTGGATCCTTTGAAGAAGAAAAGTGAGTCATCTGCGAAAAATAAATGGGAGATTTTGGGACACCCTCGACCAGCTTTACCACCATGAATCTTACCACACCTTTCTGCTTCTGAGAAGAGTAGTGACAAACCTTCTGCACATACCAAAAATAAGTAGGGCGATATAGGATCTCCCTGCCGTAAACCTCTTCCGGGGGCAATAGATCCAACAGTATTCCCATTAACAATAACTGAATATTTTACAGAAGTCATACACATCTTCATCCAATTTACCCACATAGCACAGAACCCCATTTTCTCGAGCATGGCATAAATATACGCCCATCAAACTTTGTCATAGGCTTTATTGATGTCAATTTTCAGTGCACAATTTCCACATCTACTTTTACTTGGCTTCTTAAAGATGATGCATCATTTCAAAGGAGATTAAAATATTATCAGTGATAAGCCGTCCAAGTATAAAAGCAGACTAATAGCAAGAGATAATATTTGGTAACACAAATTTTAATCGGTTCACTAGGATTTTAGACACAATCTTGTAGAGCACGTTACACAATGAAATAGGTCTAAAATCAGTAACAAATTCTGGTCTATCTTTCTTAGGGATCAAAACAATTAAGGTATCATTGAGAGAGTCTGGGAAAATACCTTGTTGAAGCTAATGGTTACAGGCAGTTACCAAATCCCCACCAATTAAAGGCCAAATTTCTGATAGAAAGTAGGGTTCAAACCATCCGGGCCGGGTGCTTTATCAGTACCCATTTGAAAAACTACTACTTTTGCTTCGTCAAGTGAGATGGGAGCTATCAACATGCAATTATCTTCATCGCTTATTGTACTGTGTACCAATCTCAAAATGGGCTGAAAATTCATGGCATTATGCGTAAAGAGATGAGTGAAATAGTCAACAAACAGCTGCTGCTTCTCATATTCCTTTTCAATCTACTACCCTAAAGAGATGAGTGAAATAGTCAACAAACAGCTGCTGCTTCTCATATTCCTTTTCAATCTACTACCCCGCAGCGTTTTGTAGTTTATTAATGGAATTCTTGCGTGTTCTGGCTTTGATTTTAGCATGAAAATATTTACTGTTTCTATCACCATGCTGCAACCAAAATTGTTTACTGAGTTGTCTTCGTCTAGCATCCTCTTGCATTAGAATATTTCCCCACTCTCCAATTAAACATGTGGCATCAGTAAAAGGATCAACCTATCGAGCAAAATCGATAGCACGCTTCAAGCTATTCTTTTTCTTCCAAAATCTCGAATTCCTGTCCATACCCCAACTTTGCAGTGCGTCTATACTAGATTTTTTTACGAAGCATTATATCAGACCCATGGAGGAGGACCAACTGTCTCGAACTACTCCAACCAAATCTTCGTTATGAAGCCATGCATTATCAAAACGGAACCTCCTCTCCTTCCTACGAGGTACCTCACCCTCAACTGTCGAAACTAACAATGGGTCATGGTCCGATGTTGGTGAAACCAACGTAGTTGTAGAAGCTTCCTGGAATAAACAGGACCAGCAATTATTAGCCATAGCACGGTCAAGTTTCTCATGGGTGATAATTCAGCCAAATCTTTTTAAGAACCAAGTAAATTTATAGCCTTTAGCAGGAATATCACATAAATCACTCTCCACTGCCGCCTCCTTAAAACCATTCAACAAGTATTCACTCTCCACTGCCGCCTCCTTAAAACCATTCAACAAGTATCTAGGATATTGATTTCTACCAATCTTCTCTGAATCAGCCAATAGATTATTAAAATCCCCAACACATAACCAAGGACCATTATGTCTACGGGATAAATTATTAATCAAGTCCCAGGAGTTCTGCCTTCTACATCTTTCTGGAAACCCATAAAAACCAGTTAGGCACCATGAAATACCAGAATAAAGAACCATAGCATCAATAAAATTATTTGAGTAACAAGATATGGAAACATCAACTTCATTCTTCCAAAGCAAACCAAGACCACCACTTCTCCCAGTACAATCCACAGAAGAGCAAGAATCAAAACGCAACAAAGAACAAAGGTCAACAAGCTTCATTTTATGAACTAAAGTTTCACAAAGGAACAAAATAACAGGGCGGTAAATTACAACAAAGTCACATAGAGCTTGTATTGTCCGAGGGTTGCCAAGTCCTCGACAGTTCCACGAAAGGATCTTCATTGCTTCCGGCCATCCTGCCTCACAGGATCGATCGATGTATGTTTCTCCGACTGATTGATGGTCGAAGTGGTCCCAGATGCAGAATCATTTTGATTAGAAACGGCAACGGTGCTAGGAGTTGTAGGAATAATTCGTTGTCTTTTTTTAGTCTCATCACTGATACATAAAGCCACATCTTCAACTCCGCCCTCTTCAAAAAAATCATCTTCCATTTTATCAGAGTTATTGCCTTCGTCAAGATTTGAAGATGTACCATAAAAGGAGTTACAAAAATTTCTCACCACAATGGTATCTCCTTCCAAAATGGATGTCGAATTTCTAGATGTCGAATTCTAAGTGTTCCCAATTTGCCTGAAAATTTCAGCGGACACCAAAGGATCGGATCCAGGAACTCTGTTTGTTTCTCGCTCCACGCCTCACCGGAGCACGGAATACTATCATATCCCCAGGCCAAAATCAGTTTCCTCTCTTCTTGGTTTAGATAACCGAAGACACAGAAATAACTCTGTTTATTGGACAATGCGCCACATAGAAAAGCAAATCCGTGAAAACCTTCTCATATTGAAAACGAAACATTAATAAACCTTCTCTAGACAGAGCAATTTAACGGAAAAAGTCTGTATTTTTTTTTTATGGGAATGGGACTAATTAATATGACGGAAATACAACCTCAGGAACGTTATAAATATTTGTATAAAGTATAGGGACTACTTAATTAATTATGGCAAACCCAGGGACAAAAATTTAAATTATTTTTTCAAAGGATTAATTTTTGTCTTTTCTTTCTCAAAAATTAACGAAAAAAAAGTGTTAATTTTTTTTACGGAAGGACCAAATTTAATATTGACAGTTGGGCAAAAACCTCAGGGATATTATAAATATATGTATAAATTTGTCGAGGACTACTTAAATAATTTATTGTAAAAACCTCTAGGGACGAAATTAATAATTTTTCCCCTTTATTATGTAACGATATAATTAAACTTGTTCATTTTTTTATTAAACATAAAAATAATAAATTCATTATTTAAAACATAAATAATAAATTTCATATAAAGAAGTATACTAATATTTCACGCTAATTAATTAATTATATAAGCAGTAACATTTATCATAATAATTATTTGTAATTGATGTAAAAAATTTTATTGATTTAAGAAAAAATATTAAGAATGTTATTATTGTTTTTAATTGCATTTGAAAACAATTGTTGATACTCAGTTTTTACAGTTTTACAGTAATAATAACTAACATTATTGCTAGGCATCAAAAAGAAAAAAAAAAACGTCATTACTGGTTTGAAATTTTTCAAAAAAAATAAAAATATAGACTAACGTAGTTATTGGATTTAAAAAAAAAATAATGTTGCTATAGTTTGAAATTTTCCAAATAAAATAAACAAAAAGGAAAAAAAAAAAGTAAAAGTAGTTGAGTTTATAGTGGAGGGGCAATTTTGTTAATAAATATTTCAATACTCAATTTTGTAGAATTTATTTGCAAATTCCATCAATTTTAGTAGAATTCTATCAATTTTAGTAGAATTTGAGTTAGACATACCCAATTTCACAAAATTCATTTTGTTGAATTCAAATTCATATTTTTTTTATTTCAAATATAATATTTTGAATTTCTGAATGAATTTCATAAAATTTTGTGAAATTCATTTATTCTAAATGGGCTTTTAATGAGATTAGAAGAACACAAAATGATTTATTTGCCTAACCATCTCTTTTCCGGTTCTCCTTTTTTTTTTTTTTTTTTTTTTTTTTTTTTTTTTTTTTTTTTTTTTTTTTTTTTTTTTTTTTTTTTCAAATCACTTCCTTTACTGTATTATCTTTTATTTTAATTTAATTTTTTTTAATGATTTTCAGATTTATATTTATTTGGAACGATCATAAGATTAGTCTTCAAATAATATTCCTATTTTTTTTGCTCTTTTCACAGGGTTATTTTTTCTTCTTGAGGATTATTTTTTTAGTATTCATATAATTGAAATCTACAGATTTATATATATATATATATTTTTTTGGATTGCTGTCTATACACGGTCTAGTCCGGTTCCAACATCTGCCGGTTGCCGGTCCAATATAATAAGATCCTATCAGAGAGAAGAAGAACAATCGTATAGAGTAGAAAATTTGGTTGTGTAAAGCTTCAAATTTGATCTCAATTTCCCACACAAAGGAGCTCTTTCCCTCTTTGTATAAATTCACCAATAGAAAGAGCTCCTTTTACTGTCCCATTTTATAGTATATAATCCAAATTAGGGTTTTAGATTTCACCGATTAGATATAGATTAACCAGACAACACCATGTCTAATCGATCTTCCAGCACTCAGTTGAAGAACGGTGGCCTCCCTCCTCAAGAACTCCTCGATGATCTCTGCAGGTTTTCTCCTTCACTTTCTTTCACTTCTTATATGTTAGAATTTGTGGATTTGTAGTTTTAGGAAGTGAATTTCTATTTGAGTTGTTTTGAATTGAGTTGATTCAGTCTGGA
>NW_023591481.1:26125-39156 GCF_014843425.1 Jatropha curcas | reverse complement strand
CCTCCACCTCCACCAGCCCTGCGATCCGGAGTCGATCAACCCTTCCATCTGGAAGTCGGGTATAACAAAAAAACATAAAAAAAAAAACAAGCGCCCGGACTTGGTTGGCCTCTGCAGCCTCCCAATCTCCAGGTCCTCCTAAAAATATAAAAAGCAGAGAGAGAAGGTAAGGAAGGTGGGTGGTCTTTGCCAAGCAAAACAAAAAATGGCAAAGGCATATGAGGATCATAACCCTCTCATGCGAGCTTAGCTACAGCCCGTGCGATGTTTCAGGATCAGGGCGAAAACCGAAACCTCTGGTATAGCTCCTGTGGATCTCTGACGGCACCCCAAAGCACCTGCACCAAGCCCACAGAAAGAATCATACCTAATAAGGCTCATCCAGGGTAAAAATATCTTCTACTTCAGCTGAATTTATTTTTCTACTTACGTGTGTGGCATGCTCAGGATCCAGCTGCAGTGGTGGAGGAGGCTTTCGCTGTTTTGACCCACCCCGAGGTCAGCAGGGCCATGATAAATGGCCTTTACCCCGAGGCCCAGAGCACGCCCGCCCATGGTGTAATCCAGGAGCGGCAAAACCCTCCATGCCCGGAGGGAGGGTCGGGAGAAAGGCGACGTCAACTGTTCTTTAGGCACAGCCCCCCTGTAGGTCCAGCCGGAAGCATTCGCCTCCGCCTTGTGCCTCCGCCTGTTGCTCTGTTAGTATTTCGGGGGTCCGATGGGCTCTTTCCTATCCATGCAACAAGTCAAGATAAATGCATTTAGTGTTTCACTTTGGCAAACAGGTTGAAAAAATCATAATTTGAAGGCACAAGAATCACCTGAAGTACTCTCGAAAAACCCTCCCCACTCCGCAACCTGGCCTCAGCGGAACGACGGTTTAGAGGTGAAGTATGAGCATAAATCGCCAGCCGGGACAGAGGGATTAATCAGCACGGGGAGAGCCATTCATACTTCCTACCAATAGGTCCTCTGGTATTACCCTTAACAGGCACATGTGGCGAGGAGGAGCATCGGGCACTCGCCTCTGGTTGTGGGCCACCTGGAAGGCTCAAAAATCCTCTTCCCCAGGAAATACCGTCTAACTAGTAATCTTGTAGCAGGAACCTGGAAGGGTATTAGGCCTTGCCAGGCACGAGCGGGATAGGCCTCCCAAGCGGCAATCCCCCTCCCAGGGAGTCATAAGAAGCCTGCAAAAACAGCAAGAGTTTAGTGAATACACAATAAAAGAGAAAAAAGGAGGCTGTTATTCAAAAAATTCTTTGCACTTACATCAAGATAAGGCCCTATCGTTAAGATAGCAACTCCAGTTAATGTGGATCCTCGGGAACTGGAGAAAGTATGGTGTGGTTGCGCCCAGATAACCCAGAATTCTGCCGGGCATCAGCTGAAACATTCACCTCCCGTAACCACAGGGTAAATCCGGCTACTCGTAGGCCCACACTTGCAAGCAAGATCTCAACAATCAAGTTTATAATCTGAGAAATTGAAAAAATATATAAAAGAAGGAAAGTTAAGGGAATAAATGTCTTACCTCAAGCGGGCCAGAGGAACTGCAGTTAGGACTTCACCACTACCCTTTGGTCCATACGTTCTAGGACTATAATAGAGGTGAGCCAAGAGCGAGAGAGGCCCAAGCTATAAGAGCCAGCACGGCCTAAATCTTCGCAGACAGGCCAGCACGCAGGGGTCTCCCTTATTCTGGCGGAGGTGCCATAGCAGCTGCGAGGAAATGACGAAGAAAATGAAAAAGACCGTGCTGCCTTGGGTCTCTCTCCTCTTTGGGTATGCGGGCTGCAGGCCAGCACCTCAGGCAACTCTTCTCCATGCAGCTAATTCCGTTCCGGAATCCTGTCGGGCTCAGAATCTATACACATCTCATAGGAGGACATACCCCTTGAGCTGTGTACCTTGGTGCAAGTAGGAACACCAAAGCAGAGTCCTCACAAGTCAGCTCCCAGGTCGCAGTCTGGGTACGAGCATCTAAAGGACAACCGGGACCATCGAAACCTAAGCCCAGTGATGGCGGTTGTAGTCGACGAGAGTCAGGGTCATCTTCCCCGAAGCCAAAGATGAACGTATGAGTTGCAGGTCGTTCCATCGCTCCATCAGGCGCATTAACGTGGGCGGGTGGAATCGGGCTGGATCGTCCGACGAAGCCCAGTAGCATTCGCCGAACTAGCAGAGGCAACGACTCTGGACCGCATCGGGCGGTCCAACATATCCAGAATGCTGAAAAGCTCGGTGGAGATCGCCAGCACGGGCCTTGCACAGCATTAACTGTTGTAGAAAATTTCAATTTCATATTGAAGAGTCTTAAGCTAACAAATTGTTTATTTGTTTCATGGAAGGAAAATAAAAGTGTCCAAGGCCTTTGGCCCAGGCACAGGCCGCGTCACGCAAACTACGCCGCGCCACTGCGTCTACAAAGCTGCGTCACGCAACTTGCCAAAATTGTTGCTTTCGGACTAACAGCCTACGTTCCCGCACCTCAACAGTTGCGCCACGCAATCTGTTCCAGCATTGTATCCTTGCACGAACAGTCGCGTCACGGAACTGTTTCTTCACAGAACAGTTGCGTGACGCAACTGTCGAAGGTAAGGCAGGAAACTAACCTATGTTCAATCTATTCATTTTTGGTTGCCTTTTTTCTATGCATTCTCAGGCGTCTAAATGCGTCGCACTGAAAGTGGAATCAACTCTAAGCCAGCAATAAGGTATTTAACCACAGCAAGAGGGGCAAATTAAAGGCGTTTCAGAGGCGCTAGGGTTCGCGACGCTTCGAACAATTGCGTTCAAACGCAACGTTTCACCCCAAAAAGCTACGTCACGCAACTCCTCCTGCGTGACGTGACTGCCGACGCACCACAGTATACAAACTGCAAACAATTCATCCCACAACGCATAATCGAAGGTAAGAAATTCAAGTTGCAAGTTACTTACCTCGGTTTGGAAACCGCGCATCGCGTCGATCTCATGTCGAACTGGGAAGTTTCGAACTGGCAACGGGAGAGCTGAAGCGGTCGTGTTCCCGGGAGTCAGGGCATTACGGCTGACCGCGTACTCACTCATTCCTCGAAAATCGAGATGCCGGATACCTTAGGTGTTTCATCTCCGGTGTGTAGGCAGAAGGCTGGGAATCTCAAAGAAGCTGATGGAATTTTCACTGCGGTTCAGAGTGTTTTTGGAGGGTTTTAGAGTTTTGAAAAAGTAAAAATGAAAATGTTGAAAACGCCTTATTATAGTAAGCAATGAAAATGGCCCAAGCCCATTTAAACCATCTTCAAGCCTAAAGGGGGACCCATTAACCCCCTCCAACGCTTCACAAATGGCCAGTTTAACGCCAGTTTAAGCCCAAAAATGACCAGTTCCATGCAGATTTGAAGTTCATTGTGCGGTTCGTTATTACTTCAACAATTTTGTCTTACTCACCGCACAGAGGACAGATCATCAAATTGCCCAAATTGCCCTCAAGGTAAGTTTTTCTTTCAAAACACCGCCATCAGGAAAGGTATTACCTGGAAAATTTCAGCTTAAAATTTTTGCTAAATTCTTTGTTTTAAAATTTTAAACCAAAATTTTGCAATAAAAACATTAAAAGGTCTTCTAAAAAACTAGTATTTTTGGTCCTAGGTCAGAATTCCGGACTGGGGGAAAAAATATAATCCTTTTTGTCCCTGATTGCAAAATTTTTCAAAGTTTATGATTTATTAATGCATGGGGGCATGTGATGTCCAACATTTTTTAACAAAAGGCAAGGTCTGTTTTACACAGAAATTGGCTCTTTTTCTCTTGAAAACAAATTTTTTTCAGCCAACGGGTTGATTGGTTTCTCGAAGCCGACAGGCCACCAAGCAGTGATGGTGTATTACGGAAGCTGTTTGGATCGTTTCTTTTCTCGATTTAGTGCATGGTGTATTGCGAAGGCTGATCGAGTCAATCCTCTTATTTGATTAAGTTGGAAGTTATATTGGCGAAGCTGATCAGGACAATCTCAATGACCAAACGGTTTGATGTTTTCCCGAAGCGATGGTCTCCAACCTAACAGTGATGGTTGTATTACGAAGCTGTTTGGATTTCTTCTCCCTGGTTTTAATGATGGTGAATTAATGAAGTTGATTCAAGGACAATTTAAGACCCCTTTGAGCCAATCAAAACCGAGCCTCGAAGGTATCTTCACAAGCCAAAATCAGACCGAATTTGGAGGTCGTTACCCGAATCCGACTGGAAGCCAACAAAAAAAAGCCAATCAAACTTGAGTTTGAGGAGCGTGGAACCAGATGATTTCAAGTTTCAAAACCCAAAAAAAAAATCCTCAAGGACCCAATTTCCTAAAACTGAGCTTTGAAGATTGATTACCAGATTTGGAAAAGGACGCGGGTCAGTGGACCACTTTAACAAACATTAATCGTTTATACAATTAATGAGTTTATACAATTAATGATAAAGTGGGGGGGCAAACTGTTGATGCGTGTTTTTATGCCCCCGCCTAACCCGATGAGGATACAAGGACGCAGAATGAGGGATCATGGATGTCCGGAAGTCTTTAAACCCAAAGATTGATTTAAACCAAATTGAGAGTGACTGATTTATAGTAGAGTTGCGTCATGCAGCTATAAGGTGTGTGACGGCACTGATAGTTGCGTCACGCAACTCCAATTAAGATGACGTCACCTTGAAAGCCGACATAACGGTTTTACTTTCTATTTGGATACGTGGCAACGGTCCAGAAAGTGAGCTGCGTCACGCAGCTATCGGGTCCGTCATGAAGCCGACAGTTGCGTGACGCAGCAATCCTCTGTTGCCCTACCCATATAAATACTGCGTTTTTTTTATCTTAAGGGGAGGAATTTTTAGGGCATAAAAAAGACAATTGCGGCTAGGTTTTTCTGGGGAAATTCTTTTGGGTTTTCGTGAAGAAAAACAGTCTTTAGAAATTGATTAAGTTAAAAATGAAAATCATACAAAAAGAGAAAAAAAGAGAGAAAAGCAAAAGAAAAGGAGGTATTTGTTAAAGCTTGGTGAACAAAGACTTTTGGGGCCTTGAAATCTCGTTCCTTAAGGCGTTCAGATTGTTTACAATCCTCAATCTGAGGGTTAGGTAATTATCTAAAACTTTTCTTGGTATTTTTAGTTATTAATGTTATTATTCATTATTATTTATTTTTTTGGTGTTTTTAGTAGTGTGATATTGATTAAACGGTACTCTGTCCATTAATTGGATGTTTCTGAGATTATATTGAAAATGAGTTATATTGAAACAAGTTTTAATAAAAGGAAAACGTAAAAAAGGTTGTTTGAAAGGTAGTTACGGACCAGAGCAGTTGCGTCACGTAGCTACAAGGTGCGTGACCGAACTGTTCATGTCCAAAACATAATGATATTGCCCCGACTAGTTGCGTGACAGAACTGTTTGTGTTTATGATTTTATTTCACTTTTATTTTCTTGTTTAATCTTATATTTGAAATAAACGACTAATGAACCTGAAGGTTTTTCCCAAGTTACGAATAGTTGTGTCACGCAACTGTTGGATCCGTCATGCACCTGTTCTTCCATAGAACAGCTACGTGACGCGACTGTTCCAGAGGTCCAGAAGTAATTTTCATCCTTTTTAAAAATAATAATTTTGTGCAATCAAATAAATATTCAATTCTTTTTATAATTCAAGAAACAACCAATTGTGGGCACATTGTGGTTTAATCAAGTCTAGTACGTTAATATATTATCATGCCAAGATTTCGGGTTTTTAGGGTTTCTTGAATTTAACTTGGGTAGAATGTATTTTAGGTTCGGTTTTGTGGCCCCGCCTTTAACGCATAAGGCAAGGCGGGTCTTTTTGAAATTATTTTTAACTTGACTGCTTGTGGGTTAAAAATGGTTTGGTTGTGGTTTGAATGATTATGAATCAGTGAATGAATTTATTTGGGACGATTAAAATATATTTTTCTTTCCGCATAGGAAACTCGGTTCGATTTATTTAGGTTGGGTGTAATATAAAATTAAATTGGCTTTTCTAAATTAAAATAAAAAATTAGAAATTGTAAAGGTTAAAGAGGCCGGTTTTTCGGCATCGACTTCCAATGGGCCGACGTAAAGCCCAATTCCCTTATCCAGAAATCGCAACCTTGGTGCGCTGAAACGCAGTCTTTTAAAATAATTGGCCTTAAAAAATTGGGATTAAATGAAGTCACTTTTAATTGGAAACGGTCCCATTGCCGAAAAAATGGGTGGCGACTCAAAGTGTTTTATAAAACCGATTTATCGGCAGCGCATCCTAAAAGGTTTTGTCACCACTTGTTAAATAAAGATCACATTTCCAAATCAAAATCAAATCGAGCATTTTTCGGGTCGCTCGGAGACGGTGCGAAAACACGAAGCTTCTGGATCGCAGTAACATTTATTCGTTAAGCCATTCACAATCCTCAATCTGAGGATTAGGTAATATCTTCACACCTTTCGTGTTTTTATTCTTTGATTATTGATTTTATTGTTGTTTTAGTTGTTGTTTAGTAGTTTAAGCTTAATTGAACTTGTATTCTGTTCGTAGTTTTGTTTTTGGTCATTCGAAGTTGCCCTAAAATATATTTAAATAAAAAACGCTTTAAACAAATAATTTAAAACAGAATTCGGACCAGAGCAGTTGCGTCACGCAGCCAGTACCTTCGTAACGGATCTGGCAGTTGCGTGACGGAACTGTTCATGTCTAAAATTTCGTTTCTTTTACCTAGAAGAGATGCGTCACGCAGCTATCGGCTGCGTCACGCAACTGTTCTAGGGTTCCAGGAAAAATTTTTATTCTTTTCGAAAATAATAATTTTTTGTATAGAAATAGAATTTAATTTTTTCAATAAATCCAAAAATGAGCAATTATGAACAGTTTATAATTTAATTAGGTTTAGAATATTAAAATGTAATTATGCATGATTTAGGGTTTTTGGGTTTTGATTTCGATTTGGGTAGAATGTATTTTTAGGTTCGGTCCGGATTGTGGGCTCGACTTTAACCATAAGGCAAGAGGCGGGTGGGTCTTTTATTTATTTAGTTTAATTAATTTTGGTTTGGGATGATTTGGATGAGTAATGAAATGTTTGATAATTAGATTTGAATTTTGGGACGATTAATTAATTTCCACATAAGAACTCGGTTTCGATTCATTCGGGTTGGGTTTCAAGTAAATAAATAATTTAGCTTTTCTAACTAAAATAAATTAGAAATTGTAGGTTAAAAGATGGCCGGTTTTTTCGGCATCGATTCCGCAACGGCCCGACGTACCGCAAATTCCCTTACCCCAGTGAATCGCTTGGTGCGCCTGACCAGTTTTTTAAATAATTTGGCCTTTAATAAAATGGGTTTTTAAATGGAGTCATTTTATAAAATAAATTGAAAAACGGTCTCAATTACTGAAAAGAATGGGTGGGTGACTCAAAATATTTTATAAAATATTTTATAAGACTGATTTATCGGCATCGTATCCAAAGTGTTTTGTCACCACTGTTCAAAATAAAAATCACTCTTTTCCAGTTCAAAAACAAAAAAATTGACAATTTTTTGAATCGCTCGAGGGCGAGACGAAAACAGATTGGCGACTCCGCTGGGGAAGCATCCACTAATCCCCGGTTATTTTAAATAACTAGTTGATTGCAATTAGGAATTAACTCTAAACCTATGTTTTTTCAATAAAATGGGTTAGAAAGCCGTGGAAAATTCTTTAATCGTCCGTGTCTATTTATTTTGCTTTACTTCTCTAAGTTCTTGCATTCATACTGCATTTCTCTCTTCTCACCACTTTCTACCCACATTATCCCTTGGTATCATCGTTGATTTCGGAGGTGGATTCAGCCTAAACCTCGCGTTTTAGGCACATCCACCCCCTCGCGTTTTAGGCACATCCACCCGAGAGTTAACAATTTTACCAACTGCAAGCCTAGTACCTTAAACGGTGTGTCAAAAGGAGTAGGCCCATTTAAAAGCCCGAATACTGTTTGCGGAACCCGGACTTTGTAAGCCTAAATGGACTAAAGCTCATACATGTAGTCAAAAGCCTTAGTCACTTCCCCTAAGGAACACCTGATTCTGTTTACTGTTATTTTGCCGCATTCATTTCCGAGAGTTTATATCGTCAATCTCAAAACCCCCTGTTTGTTGTCGAGATTAGACCAAATCCTAGGAAACAGATGTCGGAATTTGTACCAACGGAACTCTTGTGTGGGAGAGATAAGGTTGGGAGGCATGCATTTCCCAACTCCCGTTCCCTTGTATGTTATAAATTGCTCATCTCCTGTGACATTCATGCACCACGTAATACTTATGCACCACGTTAATTACTTTTACGTTTCATCCATTGCATTTTATAAGGCTAATTTTCAGTGTATGGACGTTTGACCTTGCTTTTGAGAGTGGACCTCTAATTCGTTTTGAATAACATAATGCAATCATTTATAGTGAATTGATGCCCAAAAGAAAAGGGAGCTATAAGGGGGTTGCAATTCTTTTGTATTTTCACATTTCTCGCATTATCTGAAAGTAAGCATGAGAGTGTAAAAAAAAAATAATAAAAATAAAAAATATATCAAGATCCTGCTTGGGACCATCTATCCCAAGGCAAAAGTTAAGGACACCAAAAACAAAAATAAATATCCCGCTTGGAAATTCTTTCATTCCAAGGCAAAAATTAGGGACTCGAGTGAAAATAGTCGACTGTAAAATCCAAAAGAAATGGTCGACTCCGTGTCGACGATCAGATGATGCTAGGAAATGTTTTGAGTATATTTGTTATAATTTTGTATGTTATTTTAATCGAATTAATTATGGTTTCCACTCATTGCCAACACAACGAGATCATTATTGATCGCATACCAATTATTAGCATCATTAGATTTTGCTTCCTCTTCCTAATGTTCTTCATTCTTCATTGCATGTCATGCAGATACTCATTTAACACATTGTTACCTTTTTTATTTATTAGCCAAAATTGATTCCGTCCTGGGGAATACGCATGTGTACTGAGAGTGTGTTGGCGTCAACGAGCTCTGGACAACGTTCTCGTCAGAGCATCCCTCTCAATTCCGCATAGCGTGCTTCCGGTAGTGGCTCTATGGTATCAGTTCAAGTTTGTTGGTGGATTCTTTTTCTATGATCCGGTTGGTCAAGTTTTTGAGGATGGCTTGGACAATAGCTGAATAGAGACTGTGCATTTTCTGCCGCAACCGCAGTTAAGGTGCTTAGTATCGCTGATAGGCTGAATAGCCGCTGCTTTTGCTGCAGACCGAAGCCGCTGCTTTTGCTCAAGAGAGGGCACATAATCAGGTTCCTCCTGCTTCAAGTAATCAACCTATAGTAGAGGAAAGAGAGACTCCAGAACCCGCTTCGGGTAACCAAGCATCAGTTGATAACGTTAGTCCGACTGAGAATGAGCTGAAGGATAAGGTGGAAAGGATATCTGTTGCGAAAGAAAAAGATCCAGTCATCAATTTTCATGTGACTGAGTATGTCCTAAAGCCCACAAGCTCTACTTCTTCGAAGCATACCTTATTCGCAGGGGATGACGACCCGAGGTCCTATTTGTCGGAGTTCATCTGCGTTGCTCAGATGAACCGATACGACGAAGAGGATGTGTTGCAAGCATTTCCTCAGACATCGTACAAGAACTATAGGAAAAGGTATGACGGTCTGGATCTGGGGATACAGAGGGCTGGATTGAATTTTGAAGAATTGTACAACGAAGAGAAGAAGAAAAGTCGAGGGTCCGGTAATTACCGGTCTTCCCATAGAGATCGTAACAAAAATGTTGGTCATGCAGCTACAAACCAGTCAAGGAGTAGCAATACAGTTGGGGCTGTTAACAAGAAAATGAGAAGGGAATTCACTGATTTGGGTAGACCTTTAAGCATAATCATGAGATCTTGCATCGAGAATGACGTATTGTCAAAGTTGCCAATTAATCCATCTAAGGCCCATTCAGGGTAGGTTTGCTGATCAAGACTGCGAATACCATCAGTGCAAAGGTCATTCTACCGATAGTTGTTTCAGGCTCCAACATGATATACAAGATTTGATAGATAGTGGGAAAATCACCAAGCCTCCTGAGCGTAACAAGCCGACGTCCGGAAATCATTAAAGTCAGCTGTGATAAATGAATTGAACAAGCTTTTAATTTGCTTTTTGTTTTTCTGAATGTTGTTTTGAGAACAATATGGATGGATTTTATTTACTATTTCAATCAATGGGAATGAATTTTGATTACTTATTTTCTTCTGTGGTGCAATAACTAGATACACAGGAAATTAAGTGTCACAGAAATTAGGTGCCAACTTTTATATTACTATTGTTAAATTTTGGACCTTTTTAGAACGCGCCTTTGAAAGTGTTCTGAAAATAAAGGCTCAAATTATCATTACATTGAGATATCTATAGTGTCAATTTATCTCTCAGAACGTAAATGACCACTTTAGCCCTTATTGTCATTAATGGTTAGTTCTCCTCACCCACTTTAATTACCCCCATTCTAAGGCCCATTTAACGCGGGTTTCATGTGATTTTATAAGACCCGCGTTGCGTTTATACCCTATATGTAATCTGAAGCTTTGTAATTGAAAACTGGCAGACTCAGTTCTCTCAGCGTGTTGCTGCCTAAAGGTGGCCATTTCCTACCGATACAGTTGTTTCAGCTCCAATTTATGAAGTATACCATAATTTGAACTAGATAGTGGGAAAATCAACCAAGTCCCTCCTGGAGCTGTAATAAAGCTTCGAGCAGTCAGGAATACGTAATTAAATTCAGCTGTGAATATAAGAATTGAAAAGTCTTTTAATTTGCTTTATTTGTTTTTTTCTGAATGTTGTTTTTGCAGAACAATTATGGATGGTATTTATTTAACTTATTTCATATCTTAATGGGAATGATTATTTTTGATTAATTATTTCTTATTTCTTCCTAAATTGTTATGTTATTGCATTGATATTACCACGACGGCATACTTGGCATTAAATTTGCATTGAATTCATTTTTTGGCATCCTTAACCTAAGACACGCTGAAGATCTCAAAGTTAAGTAATCGGAATCGAGTATCGATGAAGATCTCAAAATAATCGAAATCGGATCAGACTTTAAGCTTGAGCTCAGAAACGATCTCCAAGAATGTCTTAAGTGGAATTCAGAAGTCTTCGTCTACAGTCATGCTGATATGCCGGGGATCAATAAGTCAATTGCAGAGCATGTCGTCCCTACCAATCCAAATATCCATCCAGTAAAGCGGAAAAGAAGACGGGTCAGATTAGAGTGGCAAGACAAGATCAAGGTTGAGGTTCAGAAATAGCTAGATGCAGGTTTCTGGGAAGAAGTGCATTACCCTAAGTGGTTAGCAAATATAGTCTCTGTACTCAAAAAGGATGGGAGACTAAGAGTCTGTGTCGACCATAGAGATTTAAACAAAACATCGCCCAAAGATGGCTTCCCTCTCCCAAATCACTATAAAAAAAATGCTAATTTGCGACCGATTTGCTACACAAGAACAAACAGTTGCAAATTTTAGAGGTAAATATTCCCGCGATTTTGTTTCTCAGTTTGTGACTACTATGCGACCGATTTGCGACCGATTTGCGACTAAGGGTTATTCCGTTTGTTTCTCAGTTTGTGACTACTATGCGACCGATTTGCGACCGATTTGCGACTAAGGGTTATTCCGTCGCAAAATTGCGCGGTTCAAAATTTGGAATAAATGTTGCGACCGATGTGAGACAGATTTGAGACCGAATTATTGTGACCGATTGGTTTAGTCGCAAATCGGTCGCAAATTTACTGCGAAGTAAAACGACGTCGCAGGGTGAAAAATTGCGACTGATACTAATGGATTTTGCGACCGACTGGTCGGTCGCAATTTTTAGGACTTTAAACGCGTCCTTCTTCTTTCTTTCTTCTCCTCCTCTCCTCTCCTCTGTTCGCAGGCCGCTCCAGCCCCTCCTGACGCCGCTCCCCCCTCCGGTCACTCCATCCCGTCTTCTTTCGAAATTAAGTTGATGGTATTTTAGCGATATTTGTGTTTCGAAATTTTTTTTATTTAGTTTTTTTTTTTATTTGCGATTTTATTTTGTATTGGCATTAATTATTTGATATTTTGTAAAGTTCATTTAGTTTATTGCAATCTTTTATTTCATTGAAAAGTGTCCTGTTGAGACATTCACTAAGTGTGTGGAACATTCAATTGCATGTTTATCAAATTAATTAATTCATTGACCCCTGCATATTAACAGCTTTTCGATAATTGATCCATTAGTTGATTAGACACTGCAATTTGTGATATCTTCAATTCAAATTTCGCCTCGCAATCTGTCACTCACCCTATCGTCAGGTTGGATTTAAGAACTAAAATCAACCTTGCAATGAATCTGTCTTGCTATTGGGAAAGGGACTCATGTAGAGAGAAGTTTTAAAGATGTACCTTCTAAACAACAAGTATTATTTTCGTTTATTATATTATAATGTATATATATGCTTATAACTAACTATTAATAAATTTCAAAGATAAGATATAATTCGCGGTCTGAAAACTATAATTCAGAAATTTTAATAGACAATAGTGTAATATAGTGATTTGTATAATTGAGATCATCTACATAATTATAAATATGTGTACTCAGTGAGCACAATATAGCGTGTTTGATCATCTACAATTATTAAATATGTGTACAGTGAGCACAATTGGTTGTTTGAAGTAACATATATAGCCCGACACACACAATGCTAAAATTAAAAAAGAGACAAAAGCATATACAGTGAAAAAATTCCATAATTTACTAATAATTGTTTAGGAGCACTAATCATTACTTTATTGAACTAAACCATGTACTTTGAGTATTAAGTTGTTGTCATAAATTAATTTTCAATAGCAAAAACAAAATTTACAAGTTGACCACTCACTCTAAGAAGCATTATTATTATTATAATAATAATAATAGCTATGTTTATTCGTCTTATAATAAATATTATGAATAGCTATGTCTTAGTGTGGCGTCAATGTGTTGTAGAGAGATT